>PVKN010001873.1:0-46981 GCA_004027915.1 Capromys pilorides | reverse complement strand
GGCAGGCGGGCAGGCGGGCAGGCGGGCAGGCGGGCAGGCGGGCGGGTGGGCAAAGCACAGTGGCTGGGGTTCTATTCCTGGTGTGTTGTGCTGGCCCTGCCCCCAGGGGTGCTGAGCCAGCCACAGAGACCCGGTGTGGTGGTACACACCTGAAATCCCAGGGCTGGGGAGGCTAAAAACGGGAGGATCACAGTCTGAGCTGTGTAGTGAGACCCTCTATGAAGTACAGTAAAAAAAAAAAAAAAAAAAAAAAAATCATCCAAAACTAGGAAAGTCTTGAGAAACCATCGCACCAAAAGAAATGTAAGAACACATGATAGCTAAATGTTGTATTTTAGACAGTGTCCCAGAGAACAAGGAAAATATTCAAATGAAGAATAAAGTGTAGACTTTCTTAAGGTATCCAGTGAACTTTGGCAGTATGCTGTATAAATAAGGTAAAATGTCTTCAACAGAGAAATTAGATGTGGACTATATGGAACCTTTCTGTACTATCTTGCCAACTTTTTTCTAAATTTACAAGTACTCTAGAATTGAAAGATTATTTTTTAAGGTCACTAATGTGGGTTAATCATAGATTAAAAGGTGGAACAGAAAAGATCACTAAATAAGAAACAACAGAAAGAACCCACACTGACCTTCATTAGCATAGCCTCAGTGAGGTAATAATCATGTAATCTAATAAAATTGAAGTTCCAAGGAAAAGGAGAGAAGAGACTATTTATATAAATAATAGCTAAACCAGGCATAGTAACACACACCTGTAATCCCAGCACTTGGGAGGCTGAGACAGGAGAATCAGTGTGAGTTCGAGACCAGCCTGGGCTACAAAAGTAAGCTCAAAGCCAGCCTGCACTGCATACTGAAACCCTGTCTCAAAAAGACCAAAAAAAAAAAAAAAAAAAAAAAAACATATATATATATGTTATATATATATATATAAATGTTGATTGAGGGGCCGGCAAGATAACTCAGTGGTCTAAAACACCCACTTAGGCAAGCTTAGGCAACTGCAGGGACCACAGTTTGATTCCCGGCACCACATTGTGTGCCAGCCCCACCCCCAGGGCAGGCTGAGCTACCCATAACATAAATAAAGTTTAAAAAAAGAAAAAGAAAATACATATCTTTAAAAAAAGGGTTCTTATAAAGAAAGGGTTCTTATAAAAAAAATGTTAACTGATATTAAAAGAATGTTAAAATCAAAATAAAATACACTTTATAGTATGTATTTCATTAGTGAATGAATACATACACTGAAAATGAAATGTGTGTGCTACCACTGGAGCTAGTTTGCCTATGTGAGATTGTATGCAGTACACAATTGGCTGATTGATGGAAGGCAACCAACCAGAGCATTGTCTTCTGTATCCTGGGTACTGATTGGCTCAGTAACTGTAGCATTGATCTGTAAAACGATATAGATATCTACCCCATAACCTATATGACACTGTTCTCCCCACTACCACCACCGAGGATTGAACTTCAGCCCTTATGCTTGCTAGGCAAGCGCTTATTCTACTGAGCTATCTCCTCAGTCCAGTGACACTGTTCTTGACTGTACATTCACCTCATTTTCATCACCTTCATTGTCATCAGTACTACACAGCTGATTTATCACCTTCACCATTCAAATTATAGTAGTATCTTTGTTGGTGAGTACCCATGTAAAATTTTGCAATACTGCACAGTATTTGTATGTTGTTAAAATTACATAGGTATATGAGTTTAGATAATGATTAAGAACATTTAAAGTATTTTTAAAGTATGGGAAAGGTTTATAAGAGTGTGGGAAGGGTTTATAAAGCCTTAAATATATAAATATTAAATAACATTACTACTTCACTGATTTTCACTTATTGCAGGGGTGTCTAGAATATAGTTTCAACAATAAGTGAGGGACCACCATACTCTGGGAGGTTAAGGCAGGCAGATCTGAAGGTTGAACCCAATCTAGACCATTCAGTGATATAGCAAGACCCTATCTCAAAATAAAATTAAAAAATAAATAAAGGCCTGGGATGTAGCTCAGTGTGAAGATTCTGGGTTCAATCGTCTGGTAAAAGGAAAAAAGAAAAGGTCCAAGGACCTTAAAACTATTGGCCCTTGAAAACCTTAAACTGGGGGCCGACGAGATGGTTCAGTGGTCTAAAGCACCTGCTTAGGAAAGAAAGCTTAGGCAACTGCAGGGACTGCAGTTCGATCCCCAGCACTACATGCTGCGCCAGCCCCACCACCAGGGCAGGCTGAGCCAGCCATAAAATAAATAAATAAACAAACATTCCTTTAAAAAAAGAAAGAAAGAAAACCTTAAACTGTTGGTCCCACCCAAGATGCAATAGCAACCTGAAAAGACCTAAAACAATTGAACTCTCAGTTATAACTCTTCTATAAGGAAATGTTCAAACAAAACTGTCATATATTTACAAATAATGATTGTCTATGTAAAAAATTCCAAGTCTACAAAAGTCCTTCTAAAATTAAATGAGTTTTGCTAATTCATTAAATATAAAGCCAACGTACAAATCTATTTTATTAACTGTTTACAGTTACTCAAAAATCAAATACAGCCGGACGTGGTGACGCATGCCTGCAATCCCAGCATTTGGGAGGCTGAGGCAGGAGGATCCGTGTGAGTTCGAGACCAGCCTGGGCTACAAAAGTGAGCTCAAGGCCAGCCTGAACTGCGTAGCAAGACCTTGTCTCAAAAAGAAAAAAAAAAAAATTATCTCTTGCTGGCAGGGTGGTGCATGCCTGTTATCTCAGGAGGCTGAGGTGGAAGATCAGTACAGATTTCAGGCCAGTCCAGGCTACATAGTAAGTTCAAAGTCAGCTTGAATTACACAATGAGACCCTGTCTCAAAAAACCAATTGAATGAATGAATGAATGAATGAATGAATGAATGAATGAATGAATGAATGAATGCCAGCCAACCATCCTTGCACTTAGAATCTTCTTCCAGGGAACTGCCTGATACTGAGAGTCCTCTGTAACGGGTCCTGAAGGAACTACAGTCATCAGCTTTTAGAGCTGCAGGAGAGTAGAACCAAGGCTCCATGCAGCTCACTCATGAGAGGCAGAAAGACTTAATCTTTTTGCTACTGTTTACTGGTTCCTTCCAGAGACCTGGAAGAGTAAACTGCATTTACCAGTTTTCTCCCCGCTGCTCTGAAGCCCTGCACTGCTGTTTCTACTCAGTACAGTTTGTGCCTGTGCTTATTTTTATGTTTCTGTGTTGGAAAGCAGCTCTTTCCACTAAGCACCACTAAGCTCTCTGGTTTCTTCTGCCCACATCGTAGTTCCCACCCCCAATAAGGAGATCCCGGCTTCATTGTCCCTTACTGATTGATTCCTAGGCTCAGGTACCACCAAAGAACTGCCATCCCCTCCTGCTGTGTGGCCCAGTTCTCCATCCATGACTCCTCCCCTGAGCCACCATAACTAAGTTCAGAGAAGGCTGCACATGCAGGGCTTGACACTCTGTAGTCTTGTTCATCTGCCAGCAGAATGAGTTTGCATTTCTGGGCATTACTGTGTCTTTCTTGAGTGGCAAGAGATTTGGTCCCATTTCCTTGGCTATCTTAGTTTGAGGTTTTAGATGTCTGCAAGGAAAATTCGCTGAATAAGCTAAATACCAGTTTCCTAGATCACGGGGCCAGAGTGCTGTGGGCTTTTCATGAATGTAATCACAGCATGCAAGGAACCACAGGGCAAGAGAACTCTTTTTTAGCTGTGTGGCCTCCACCACCCAGCCCTAGGCCAGCTGGACAGGAGACAGGTCGGGATTTCAGGGGTAGCCCTAGGATAACTTCTGTTACACATAGCTTCCTTTTGTCTCCTCACAGAGCGGGAACAGTTTCCACGTGTTCGACCAGGGCCAGTTTGCCAAAGAAGTGCTACCCAAGTACTTCAAGCACAACAACATGGCCAGCTTTGTGCGGCAGCTCAACATGTGTGAGTATAAGACAGAGTGTGCAGCAGAGGCCTATATTCATTTGATCCTATAGTGGAAGGTGAGCCCTGGCTTGCCTTGAGGCTGGGTGGTCCTGAGGGGTAAACCTGAGGTTCCTCATGGGGGGAGCCTCTCCCACATATAAGTAGTAGAACTGGGGGCTGGGACACAGTTTAGAGGTGGAATACTTATGTAATGTAGGAGAAGCTTTGTGGGGTTGGGGTTTCCCTCAGGTGGAAACTACTCTGTCACAATGGGTGTGGGCTCTGGCCTCTGCCCTCATGTAGACCTACCCTTCCGTGTTTGCAGACGGCTTCCGAAAAGTGGTCCATATTGAACAGGGTGGCCTGGTCAAGCCAGAGAGGGATGACACTGAGTTCCAGCACCCATGCTTCCTGCGTGGTCAGGAGCAGCTCCTGGAGAACATCAAGAGGAAAGTGACAAGCGTGAGTGCCTAGCCTTGGACTCCCTACAGGGAGTGTGTGGAGCAGTGTCCACACAGTATGCCCCGGAACCATTCCTTTCTGACAGCATACAACACACACACACACTCCAGCCTTCACATTGACAGGCCTATGGCTCTTCCCGTTGCATCCCAGGGCTCCCTCTCCCCAGGATCTACTGCAGCATGGGAGCCACCATGCTTCAGTGCCACCTTAAGAGACTCTTGTTCCTCACCCTCAATCCAGGTGTCCACCCTGAAGAGTGAGGACAGAAAGACCCACCAGGACAGTGTCACCAGGCTGTTGACAGATGTGCAGCTGATGAAGGGGAAGCAGGAGTGTATGGACTCCAAGCTCCTAGCCATGAAGCAGTAGGTCCATGGCTTGGGAGGGATAAAGAGGCCCACCCGCACCCATCCGTGCAGAGGGCTGCTCTCCAACCTCCCTCAGCCCCATTTGCCATGGCTTCTGTGGCTGAAACTCTTGAACCTGCAAGTCTCTAAGTCTAGGACACTCCTAATAGTACCCACTGCCTTTGCTTCCCATTCTCCTGAGCCATCCTCCTGTCTTGGAAAGGTCAGTCTTGCCCTGGTTTCTGTGCCCACAGGCAATTTGGCCTCTCTCTGGGAATCAGAGCTGTCAGGAGGCTAACCCTAATACCTAGCATTGCCTGGCACAAAGTATCACCATTCTCAGATGCCTCCACATGGGCCTATGTGCAGAAAGCAGTTTAAGCTCTTTGTAGAAGCCCTGTGGGCTCCCCACCCCAACCCTCTGCAAGACCTGGGTTCTTGGAAAATCCATGGCAGCAGCCTAGCATATGAGTGGCACTGAGAAATAGGATCATCCGTAGTAAATCAGCATAGTTCTCTTCCCGCTGACTTTGGGATCCTGAGAGGTCCCACCCGTGGCTCAATGTGGGAGGTCCTTATGACCCCCAAGTATCAGAGGAATCCTTGGTGTTCAGACTCCCCACACCAGGACCTAGCAGAACCCATGAACTTTGAGATCAACGTCAGGCCAGGGAGATGAATGTGGCCATTTCCCAGGGTATGGAAACAAAAATTGGTTTAGGGGCTTTGTAGAACCAGCCCACTCGAGTGTCAGAGATGAATTATGGCGCTGGTTACCTGGGTGGTGGCAAAAGTGCTCAGGTAATTCATCCCCAACAGAGCCACCTCAACCCTGGTGAGGGGTCCTGGGCCCCCCCACAAGGTACAGGATTTCTCTGTGTGTCACTGTGGCTCAAAAGGCCTGAGCTAGTCTAGAACTTGTCTCTTAGCCCTCTTAGGGGGCAGGTGGCTGGGCTGGGGCACAGCTCCAAGAAGACCCTGGGAGGGCCAGCCAGCATTGTGCCAGGATCTTGATGTGCACCAGGCAAGGCCTACCCCACTGCTGCCTTACCCCCCCCACCCCCCCCACCCCACCCCCCCGGCCCTTCAACCCCACCATAGTATTTTTGTGTCCCCTAGAAACTGGGGTTGAGCTGAGAGGCAATGGAGACTGGGCATGGTGACACGTGCCTATAATCCCAGCTCTTGGGAGACTATCAACAGGCAGATCACTATGAATCCGATCTAGTAGTGAGACCCTGAACACCCTGTAGACCCTTCCCTAAAATACAAAAAAAAAAAAATAGTAGGGTAGGCTGGGGATATGGCTCAGTGGTAGAACTCTTGCCTGGCATGCACAAGGCCCTGGGCTCAATCCCCAGTATCACAAAGAAGAAATGTAATGGGGCTGGGAGGGAGATTGGTACCAGCAAGACCCCTGCACCAGTTTTGTCTCCTGTGCTGTTACCTATCTGGGTTTGAGGGAGGTCTATGCAGCCCTGCCTGGCTCCTGAAAAAGACTCCCACTGACTACCTAATGTGTCACAGTGAGAATGAGGCCCTGTGGCGAGAAGTGGCCAGCTTGCGGCAAAAGCATGCCCAGCAGCAGAAAGTTGTCAACAAGGTAAGGCAGAGCTGGTAGCAGGTGGGTCCCTCCACAACTGGGCCAGAGGAACAGTGTCCTCTCTGCCCCCCAGCTCATTCAGTTCCTGATCTCACTGGTGCAATCAAACCGGATCCTGGGAGTAAAGAGAAAGATGTAAGGCTCTGGGAATGCCTGCACCCTCCACCCAGGCCTGGGTATTCTTGCCTCTTCTGTTGCATCCTGACAGACACGTAACCCCACTCTTCTCCTGCAGCCCCCTGATGTTGAGTGACAGCAGTTCAGCACACTCTGTGCCCAAGTACGCCCGACAGTACTCCCTGGAACGTGTCCATGGCCCAGGATCGTACTCGGTAAGCATCAACCAGATGGCACAGCCACCAAGTGTGTGGGACACAATGGGGCTGTGCTACCACAGGCTACAGGAACATCTGCATGTGGCCATTGCCTTTGATTGCAGGCTTCGTCCCCGGCCTATAGTGGCTCCAGCCTCTATGCTCCAGACTCTGTCACCAGCTCAGGACCCATAATCTCCGACATCACAGAGCTGGTTCCAACCAGCCCCCTGGCCTCCCCAGGCAGAAACATAGATGAGAGGTGAGCCATGTCACTACCACTCCTGTCCTGCGGGCCCAAGGCAGAGTTGGGAGTGGTGGAGCCAGCTGAGGCTTCTCCTGACATCCCCACTGTGTCCAGGCCCCAGTCCAGCAGCCCTTTGGTGCATGTCAAGGAGGAGCCCCCCAGCCCACCTCGCAGCCCCCGGGTGGAAGAGGCCAGTCCCAGGCACCCGTCCTCTGTAGACACTCCCTTGTCCCCGACCGCCCTCATCGACTCCATCCTGCGGGAGACCGAGCCTGCCCCTGCCACCTCAGCCACAGCTGTTGTCTCCACTGAAGCTAGAGGCCATGCCCCCTCACCCACACCCCATTCTGCCTCTGAGAAGTGCCTCAGCGTAGCCTGCCTGGACAAGTGAGTACTGCATGGAGCTTGGGCCTTTGCTGGGACTGTCCTGGAGGGCTAGCACAGGGAGGTGAGCAAGGTAGGACCTCCAGGGCCCATGGGTGCAGTTTGCTGAGGGTGGGCAGGGCAGACCCAAGTCCCGTGTTCACATACAAACCTCAGCATTTGAGGTTGTGGGGAGAAGAGTACCACTCAGATCACCACAGCCTCCATTCATCAGGAGCTAAGGGTACATGGCAGGGCCCCATTTTCCTAGAATTCCCTGCCCTCTGGGCCACCTTGCTGCTGCCATTACCCCTCCTGCAACAAAGCACAGGGAATCTGGTATCTATGATGCTGTATACTCAGGCCCTGCCCCAGAGGCTGAGTAAACAAGGGTAATGGGCCCCTCCCCTGGCCTCTGCCTGCAATTGGGGGGCTCTTGTCTTTGTATCTTGCAGTTTGGCTCGCACTCCACAGATGTCTGGGGTCGCCCGCCTCTTCCCCTGCCCCTCTTCTTCCTTTCTGCATGGCCGAGTCCAGCCAGGGTTAGCGCTGCCCCCAATGGGGAGGGAGGAGGGCTCTACCAGAGCTCGGGCCCTTCCTGAAGCCATGGACCAGATCCCAACCTGGGTATAGTGCGCTGACCTTGCCTGGTGGAGGATGTGCAGGGGACAGCCTCTCAGGCTCTGCATCTTCACCAGTTCCCCTGGACATAGGCCAGTAGCTGTGACTGGAACAAGCTCCCACCTGGCCTGGCCATCAATGCAGGCAGGACATAGGGTGTCTTACTGAGCTACCCCCCTCCAGGGTGGGGTGGGCCCAGCAGCACTTCTGCAGCCAGTATCCCCATGGGCCAGGTGCCTAGTGGCCTAGGGCTGAGTCACAGTAGAGGCTGGGGAAGGGGCGGATCCAGCCCCACTGAGTACGGCCCTGTCTCCCTCCTTGCTGTCTTCCAAGTGCAATGGCAAAACCTCCTTGAACCTGAATAGCTCTGCCCCCCTCCCATTTCTAGAGCTGACTCCCTTATCTTCTGCTGTCTTCTTGACCCAGCTGCTCTCACCGGGGCCACACACACATACACGCACACTCCACCATCCTCCAATCCCATGCTGTAGAGGGGCCCCCATGAGTGTGTAGCCAAGGGGAGCCCTCCCCACAGAGGTGTGTGTCTGGGTTGAGGGGCCTAGGCCATTGGTTTATCTGCCCTCACCTTGGGCCAGGAATGAGCTCAGCGACCACCTGGATGCCATGGACTCCAACCTGGACAACCTGCAGACCATGCTGACCAGCCATGGCTTTAGCGTGGACACCAGTGCCCTGCTGGACGTGAGTCTGCCCACTCCACCCGCCCTGCCCTGCCTGGCCGCCAGCCAGCCCTGACTTCCCTCCCTCCATCCCTCCCTCTCACAGCTGTTCAGCCCCTCGGTGACCATGCCTGACATGAGCCTGCCTGACCTTGACAGCAGCCTGGCCAGCGTGCGTAGGCGGGCAGGGTGGGGGGCAGAGGGGCGTCACAGCAGCCCTCATGGTTTTTCTTCCAACCCATAGATCCAGGAGCTCCTGTCTCCACAGGAACCCCCCAGACCTCTCGAGGCAGAGAACAGCAGCCCTGATTCAGGTGAGCAAGCCCTGTGCCACCTCCCCACCCTTTTTCCTCCCTCCTTCCCACCCCACACCTGACCCCTACCCCACAGGGAAGCAGCTGGTGCACTACACGGCGCAGCCCCTGTTCCTGCTGGACCCAGATGCTGTGGACACAGGGAACAGCGAGCTGCCAGTCCTCTTTGAGCTTGGGGAGGGCTCCTACTTCTCTGAGGGGGATGACTACACGGATGACCCTACAATCTCTCTGCTGACAGGCTCTGAAGTTCCCAAAGCCAAGGATCCTACTGTGTCATAGATACCCCAAAAACAAGCAGGCTGGCCTATGGCCTGCCCCCATCCCAGGACAGGCTCATAGTCCTGGGGTGCCCTGGATCAGCTTCTATAGCCCCAACATGGGCACAACAAAGGGACTTGGGGCTAGGCAGTGCCTTGGGTCTTTTGCAGATCCTGAGGCCTGCACACTCACTGCCCTTGCCCCAGCCTGGAGTCCTGGTTTGGGGCTTCATGCCATGCTTTGGACTGACCCTGCAGGTTGTTTATAGAATTGTATTTTGGATTTTTTACATGAGGGTCCCCCTTCCCTTTCACAGAGAAATATATAAACACAAATGGACAGAAAAGAGTGATAGTATGTATAAATGGACAAGCTCTGTGCTGTTGCCTCCCGTGTGTTTCTTTGTGCCTTGGGGTAATGAGAGTCAGATACAAAGAAATGTCCAAAGTAGAGGGGTTACTGCAGACTGGGAGTTGATAAAATAAGGAAAGGGTAGATGCCCCACAGCCAGTTTTTGCTCACAGCTCTGGAAAACCAGGGAAGGACAGTTGCCAGTAGGCCCCCTTAGCCCCTATTCCTGAGGTGTGTCCACTCAAGAATGGGATCTTAAGTGGGCATACCTGCAGAAGGGGAAGAGATCTCCTTCTGTTCTTGTGAAGTGCTGGGCTGGCTTTGGGGCAGAAGCAGCCTGTTCCTGCTGTCTGGATGGGCAGTGGTGCATACCTTCCTCCCAGATCAGGCCCTTCCAGCTGATGGGTGGAAGGAGGCACAAGGCCCACATTGTTGTAGGAGAGGCAGGCCAAACAGCCCCACGTCACCCTGTCTGCCCAGGAATTCACCTACTTACTGTCCTCAGCAGGCCAGGATAATTGCTACCAGTTAGGCACTGTCTGTACCCTAGGGTCTATAGACCTCAGGGGCACCAGTGAGGATAAGCAGCCCCTAGTTAATCTACCCTCTCTTCACTACCATAGCCAGCAAGATGACATGAATCAGTTTAATCAGGCTGAAGCAGCACAGCCCTGAAGCCACCACCCATTTTTCACAGGCTTCCCCCATCTTACTAGGCTGTAGCTGTAGGTCAGAGAGCTAAGAGGATTCTAGCTCCATGCAATTCAGGCACAGCTAGGGAAGCCTTACTTTCAGGGGTGTGAACCAGGCTCCCCTAGAACAGTAATGGCAAGCCTTTTAGAACTTTCATCAGTAACAGCCCTCTCCAGCACAAGTGCTATAGGCTATTATTGCCCTAGACATAGTGAGGAAGGCCAACGTAGACCCTGCTGAGAGGCCACCCTCAGTAAGTGACTCATGAATGTACTGTGTGAGCTCTAAGCCTCTTCTCAGCCTGCCAGATATGTAAGAAAGGCCCTGTACATTTGGTGGCTGGTCTGCCCATCTGAAGCCCACTCCTAGGAAGGTTGAGCATCTTTTCCTAGGCAAAGCCTGAGTATAAGGGTGTGTCTAGATTAGCCAGGCAGTCTCATCTTCCCCTGGGGTCCAAGGAGCCCTCACTCTACACTTAAGCAAGGGAAGGGTAGGACAGGAAGTATGACCTCAGCTGGACCTCCCCCCCCCAACCCTGCCTTGCTGCCTGCCTTCAGCTAGGCTGCTCTCTGCCCTTAATGCCTATGCCCTACTCTTGCAGCTAAGCAGGCTTGCCCATATACCCCAGGTCACTGACACTGAAGGTGGCTGCTGACTGGAGTGGAAGGGTACAGTAAAACCCAAATACAACTTCATAGTCTTAGCTGGAAGCCTAAGGACCACTGGCCTTACTGGGTGTGAGTTGCCCTTCCCATCAATCCCTGTATCCCAAGCAGCTGAGGGAAGTCACTCCAGATAGCACTTTATTGACACCCTTGATCCCTGGTCAGCATACTTAAGACACTTTCCACCAGCTGGATATTACTGACATCTGTCATGGAAACAGAAGGGAGCCCCATAGGGGCAAAGAGGCCATTGAGGGCAGAAAGGTGTAAGCAGTCAGGCCACCTAAAGAACTCCAGGCCCAGGCAGAAGACAACTGGCTCTGGCTAAGGGCAGTGAAGAGAAGCCAGACTCGGGAGCAGCTCAGGCTCCTGCTGTTGAGGGCTCATAGTTGAACACGTAGTAGTCATGGACATACATGAGCACAGCCATCGGCTGCCCAATGATGAGTGTCAGCCACACAGCTGCATTGCCATAGTTGCCCTGGAAGAAGCGGCCCACAATCCAGGCCAGTGGAACCTGGGGACAAGTGAAGAGAAGGTCCATCAGCTATAATAACTATAAAAAACAGGGCTTGGTACAGGGAGGTAGGCAGTCTAACAAGGCAGTTTACTTACCTGAGCCATCATAGCTGTGAAGGCCCAGAGGCGGAACATTCGCAGGGGGATGCTCAATATATACTGCAGAGAAGGGATTAAGTGGTACCAGTGTGTCAACCATTGGCCACCCTCATGTCCCAAGGTGAGGTGGGACACCCACAGAGCACTGACCTCATGGAAAAAGGCTGAGGCTAGGAACACTCCTGTCCTGGCCATCCATTTGCTGTTGCCTCGTCGAACCAGGGGCTTGTAGAAATGTCTAGAGAGGAAGTAGCTATGGGATGAGGTCCTGGCAACAGCCGCAGGCCATATCCATACCCCATATGCACACACAACCACCCACCTGATGCACCACTTGTGCACCGGGATATTCCAGTTCTGCCAGAAGTAGCTGACAGACTCTGCGTTCCTGGGGGTCAAGAGACAACAGGATAAGCAGGGCACTCTGACCTACCAAACACCCAGGGCTATTCTTAGGGTCACCCACCACCAGTCTCGGTAAAACTCCCGGTCTCCAAACTGCATCAGCTCTGCCACAGCATTCATGGAGGAGTGAAAAAGCCAGTAGAAGAAGATGAGCCAAATGAGATGGTTGGGGACCTATAGAGGGAGAGGTTCCAGGTTACAGGGCATTTCCACCCTCAGACTCCACCCAACTGCCAGCAAGTGACACTCACCGCCAGCTTCAAGAGACGTTCGACAATACGTGAGTAGTCCATATCCTGTAGCGAAAGACTGCTTCAAACTCTGTACTTCCCCCACCCCCACCCCTGCTGTAAAACAGTGAAAGATGCTTACCCTGAAAGGCTTCATGGAGTTCTGAATGGTGGGGACCATCCACTGCAAAGGAAGGCACCATGTCAAGTTTAGCCATGCTGGCCCTACCATCCATTCCCTCTCCCTCTCACCTGCTGGATCAGGCCAACCTGGAGCTGGATGAAGAACAGCTGAGGAAAAACCCAGAGGGCAGCCACTGAAATCCCAGCCACTACTACTAGGTTCTGCCCCTGGTGGCTTCTCCAGAAACAAACCTTACCATCTCAAAGAGCCGCCGCAGTAGAAAGCGTTTTCGGATTCGGGGTGAACGGGGAAAGTTGAGTTCGTAACACAAAGTAGGAGCAAAAATGAAGTAGTAGAGATCTGGAAGAGAAGGGAGGGGCTGGAATCAGCAGAGATCTGACTGTTCCCTCCCATACACAGGGCCCAGACCACACCTATAAAGGTGCTCACCACGGTAGGTCAGGTTGTCTGGGTAGCTCACAGCACCCTGGGCACTGTCCTCACTGGCTTTCTTCCCTGCAGAGGCTGAAAACAAATCAGGGCAGAGGATGGAGTGGGGTTCGCTATCTAGGCACATCCCTTGAGGTAGGCCCAGCCCCCAAATCCCTCACCAGCCTTGGCCTTAGCCCTGTGCTGTCGGCACCACAGGTTGACATCCCGGTAGGAGAAGAGCTTGAGGAAGAGGATGGTGTACACTATCAGGGCCAGCGCGGAACCCACTGCAGAAGAGGCATGCTCAGCCACAACCCAACACATATCCTGGGGATCCAAGCCATAAGGCTGAATCAGGGCTGGCCCAGGAGGAATGGAGGCATACCTGGAGTGATGGACTTGTCCAGTAAGGCCACAGCTGCTGGGAAGCAGAGAATAGTGACAAGGTTGGCCATGTGCAGCAGCAGCCCCATGCGCTCTGTTAGGGTGCCCTGTTGGGAGGTGGGGACATATTTAATTAAGGCCTCACTGTGGAACAGGCCTCCAAGGACTGTGATAGGGAAAGAAAGAACAGATACTGCTTACCACTGCCAAACGCTTCTCAACCTGGAATGCAGCCACAATAAAGACATTGGCCACTGAGAACAGAAGCATCATGGGCAGGTTCAAGGCCTAATCAGCCTTGTGCCTACCCATGGCCCTCCTTAGAGCCCAGCTCACCAATAATCAGACATGGGGCAGGCCAGCTGTAGGGATCCTTCAGGAACACAGACACCACCTGGATAGGATCCACCAGGATGCCATACCTAGGGGTGGGGCAATAGCGGCCTGAGTGGTTGTGGGCCCAGGCCTGGGGGTAGGGCCTCAGCAGGTAGTGGGCAGGGCCTCCAGAAAGTACTCACTTGATAAGGTTCTCCAAAAATAATCGAGCATTGCTCAGGATCTGCAAAAGAACATCAAGAGGGCTCATCCCTCAGAGTACTGGCTATAGGGAATCCCACTACTACCTCCCAGCTTCCCTTAACACCTCTGGAACAAGAGGTCAGGGTAGCAGCCTCTACCTTACAGACCCAATCCCTCTAGTCTTCACACTAAACGCTAAGAGTCACCACAAACTAGTCAGTACAGAGCAGAGAGGTGTGTCTCACTGTCCCATGCAGAGGGGCTAACCTACTACAGGCATTTCCAGCAGCAAGCAGACCTGCAGTTCATAGCACTTATCCCTCTCACCAAGCTGAACCACTGAGGAACCCAAAGCCAAACCCTTAGCCTGCCCCTAGGTATCATCCCTGAAGTCATTCCTGCTAGGGGAAACTAGCCTGGGCTGAACCCTAAGGACTAGTTTGAGGGTAAGGAGGCCTTCCACTAGCTCACAAGCCAGGCTGGTCCCTGCAGTGCCCAGCTTGGGAGCAAGAGACTTCAGGTGGGAACAGCAAGCCCTAGAAGCAGAGGGAAGATGCCATCATAGCTGAGACAGACAGGAGGAGGTACTTTGTCCCTGCCTTGTCTCAGCTGTTCTTACAAGACTCCAACGTCTGAGGGCTTGGCCCAATACAGTCTCTAAGGTCTGACACATCCCCCTCCACCCCCCTGCCATCAAAATAGGCTCCTGGCTCTCCTCGTGTGGGATTAGATGGTTGGCCTCTTCTATCTCATCTGCAAAGCACCTGAAAGACAGGTACTGATGCTACCACATCATCCAACTGCCCAGAGCTCAGGTCTAAAACCTTAAAGGTGATGGGTGCTGTGGAAAAGCAACACCAGCAAGAGAACACTACAAGGGAAGGCTTTCAGAGGAGATGACAAGCTCAGAGACATTGCAGCCACTGTCCCATTTATGAGACTGTCCTGCTAGCCTGCTGCCTCAATACTCATAATTCCATATTGTCACCCACAATATGGACCCGCCTGAGCATCCACAATGTGCATACCATATAAAGAGGGCTGTTAGACGCCAAAACAGAAGAATAGCTGTGATCTGTGCCTTCTGGTCCAAAGAGTTTCAAGAGACTATGCAGTGCTGCCTAAGCTGGATAAGGACTTCCCCTGGCTAGTAACCTCTTTACAGACCCCAGCCTGGGTCAAGAATGGGACATGTCATCTAGGCTGGCCTTGTGCCCACCATCTCTCCCTGCAGGCATGATCCCCTAAAGGACATGGAAAGAGACAGTAGGTGGAGCCCTTCTACATGGACAGCCACATAAGCCGTGCCCAAAGCAGAGTCTGACACATGGGTAAGGGTCAAAGGTCTTGGACCATATCAGCTCTGAGTGACAAAAACCAAGCATGAACAGCACCTTGCCCCAGATCCACCCTTCAGACTGTCCCTTTGAGCCTTGGACCCCAAATGGCCTCTGGGGTGGGGCTACTGGCCATGCCCCCACATAGTGCCAGTGAAAACTAGGTCCCAGAGACTGCAGACATTAGACATACCTCCAAGCTTCACCCACTAGCACCCAAAGCTAAGGATAAGGGGTTGAGGGGCTTGTAGAGAAGTGGTAGCTACAGCATATTGGGGGTTCCCACAGCCACAAGGCCACACATTCCTATAGAATACCCCTTCTCTCTGCCCACTCATATGGCCAGGGAGACCCAGTACCCCAGAGACACAGATCATAGGCCAAGTCCTTGAGCCCCAGGTATATTGCTAAGCCTTACCACTACCCCCATGCCCTCCTGGCATCCAACAAGATCCCCATGTGACCAGTGCAGGGACCACCTCTGCTTTCCTCACCAGCCCAGGGCTGGCAGCCACATGGGCTATGGTCTTCTCAGGGCAGCTATAATGTGCTCTTATACCCCTCAGAGCCTATGCCCAGGATAATGTGAGCCTAAACAGCTCTGCCATACCTGTCTATAGGTAGGCCTGCTCCAATACCCCAGTCTACTTACCAGCATCACCACACACCAATTCAGGATGCCACGGTAGTTGCTGAAGCCACTGTCAGAGCTGAACAAAGAATCCTGCAGGCGATGGCACCTGGCAGAGCAGGGGACAGGCTCTTTGGTAAGCAGATGCCAATAGGAGGGCTAGGTCCACCACTATGACCTTTCTCTTCTGCTTACATACCCCACTCCACATTTATAGATAGAAGAAGCTAGGTTAGACGACAGCAGCAGCCACATGGTCAGCAGTGAACAAAGTTTACAGGACCACCCAGAGGCCTTCTTCAGGCAGTGAGAGGGGGTACATCACAGCAGGCTGGAGCTGGCTAGGCCTACATGGATTGAGCTCCCCATGCCAGGAGCTTGCCCTTGCTCCCCAGAGGCCCTGACTACAACCAGACTCTCAACGCACCAGAAGAATTCAACCCATGAATATGAGGTATCCAGCACTGCAGTGCTAGGAAAAAGGGTAGAGGTGGAGTCTACCCAGATCAATAGGCCCATCAGCCACTTAAGAAGACCATGAGTTCCTACTACAGCACTGAAGAGCCTCTTCCCTACACTTGGCCACACAGGCCTAAGGGAGCACAGGAACTCAATAAAGCAGCTGACCAAACACCTTGCCTAACATGCACTTTTCTAGGGGCAATGACTTGGTCCTTGTGTTCACAAGCTCTGTGGTCATACCTAGGCTGGAAGTGCTAAGAGTCCAGCTGTGGGCCAGACATCTGATGGTAGGAACCTGCAACAGAAGCAGGTCCCATTTGTGAAAGCACCCTCCCAGTGTTGGAGTGGAAGACAAACAGACCCCACCTGTGAAGAGGGGTACTGAGCTTGGCAGAAAAGCCACTGTGGCTGAGTCTCGGCCCTGTCCAAGCCAAAGACAACAGGAACAAGATCAGAGCTTATGTGCTAGGGAACAGTACGCTTGCTCACTCATCAGCTGCCTTGCCCTCCAGCAGCAATGCCACCCGGAAGCCACATACACCACAAAGCAAGTTCTTTGTTTTGTAAGAGAGGCCAGTACCTCCCTTTTCCTCTTATCACACCCATATATACCTCACAGCACCTAGGCAGTGGGAGCTGGGTAAGGGTCCACAGAGGAGGCACCATGGCACAGATAACCTCTTAGAACTGGTCTTTCCCAGAAAAAAGCATGGCTTTGGTCAGAGTCAGCAACTGAGCATTCATCCAGGTAAAGAAGGGACAAGGAGGCTGAGGGGCAGTGTTAACAGGACCAACCTCTGACCCTCAGACCAATGTCTGCTTGGCACCTGGCCTCATCTACATCATCTCCCAGAGCCCCTCTTCCTGCCCTTCTCAGACTGGAGCACCATGGTAGACAGCTCTACACTAACCCTAGTCCCAACCATTGTCCAGCCCCCTCTCTCAGGCTCAGGTCTGTGAGCTTCCTGGATCTACCCAAGTCTATCTTCACTCACAAAGTGAAGCTGTGGTCTTACTTACATACGTCTCCTTCCAAGTTCTGTCCCTACCTTTATAACAAATAAATTGGGCACTAACCCCAACTAGCTAAACTCACTGCCTGTCCTCCCCAGTTCCCCAGCCCCATGAGGCAAGCAGACAGCTTCTCTAGACCTGTCTGCTAGGCTAGGCATCTCCACTCCCGCTGTCCTCCAGGCTGAAGCCCATTTACTCTAACCAAAACTAATCTCTAGCTCTTCTGGCTGCGTTGAGACACCACTATCAATTGCTATTTTCTTATCATCATGACTATTTCACAACAGTGTGACCTCTATGCCCATCTCCAAAATGAAAACAGGAATAGGGAAAGTCTTTCTTGCCAAAGACAATATTGTAAGTTACTTATTTTTTTTTCTATAATGTGGGTACCAGGAATCAAACTCAGGACCTCACACTTGCCAGGCAGGCACGGCACCACATAGCTAAAACCCAGAACCCCCAAAGACAACATTCTGAGAGCTTTTTCAGCTCCTCCCTGTAGAACTCCAAGGGACCACTCACACTTTTCCAGGTCCTCCCATGGCCTATGAACTAGGTCAACCCTTCGGCAGCAGCCACACTACACACAGCCTCAGCCATGCTCCCCCCTCCCTCACAATTTAGAGGTCTCTGACCCAAGGGAAGAAGCCCTCCATGTACCAAGACACACAAGGATACATGCTTGCCAATGTGGTCAGCAGCAAATGGGCTGGAGGACAGGCCACAGGAATGGCAAGAGGGGAGGCGGGAACTGGCCAGCCATGCCAAGAGCTGACTTTGTCACCCTCTAACCCACTGGAAGGCCTGCCAGTGCCCTGTGCCTTTCAGCTGTTCTACACCCACTCCCCCGAGCCAAAAGGACAAGGAAAAGCCCTTCTCTCTTGAAGCTCCAGGCCTAACCAAGTGGACTCCAGGCAGAACGTCCTCTCCTTCCTATCTCTCACTCATTCTCACCTATAAGGTAACACATCCCCACCATGCACATGCCAAGGTCTGTATCACACCCAATGGCTCAGCTTCCAGTGACTTTTCAAGGACCACATGGTCCAGCTCCAAGCAGAATCAGAGGAGGACAGAGTGCCAGTCCTCCTTCCACCTGCCAGCTCTTTAACATTTCCTTTATGCCACCCTCTGGCCAACCCCTGGGGTGCAAGAAATAAGGAGAACACTCTGAGACAAACAACCTAGGACAGTAATGACTAACCTATGACATGTTTGCCCAAGTGGGCTATTATTGAAAGCTGTATTTATTTATTTATTGGTACTGGGGACCGAACTCAGGACCTTGCAATTGTCAGGCAAGCACGTATGCCTGCTGAGCTATATCCCAGCCCTTAAAGCTCTAAAAGGTTTGCCAAGAACCCAAAACCAGAAAATTAAGCCTAGTGTGGTCATAAACTAAAGGCCAGCTACAGTGTCCAAAGCCTGTAAGTGTAAACAGCAGGCAAAACAGGAATGCTGCCTCTTCCTGCTTCACAACCTCACCTTCCCACAGAGAGGAAGAAATGAACTCATACCTGGAGTCTGGTTCATCTGCTCAGCCCAAAGTGAGCAGGAAGTATTGGGGAGGGGAGGAGATGAGAGCCCAATAAAGAAAGAGGAAAGCAGAGTGGAAGACCGGACTGGGCCAAATGCAGAATAAGCAGGGAAGAAGACTGATAAGAGTGACCTTGGGCCCAAGTCTCAGGAGGGTAGCCAGACTAAAACCTGGCCCACCAACAGGAAGAATAGAGTCCATCCAGGCATGGTGGCACATGTCTATAATCCCAGCACTCAGAAGGCTGTGGCAGGAGAATCACTATGAGTCTGAGGTTAGCTGGGGCTACATAGTGAGTTCAAGACCAGTCTGAGCCGCTGGGTGTGGTGGCACACGCCTGTAATCCCAGCATTTGGGAGGCTGAGGCAGGAGGATCAGTGTTAAGTTTGAAACCAGCCTGAGCTACAAAAGTGAGTTCAACGCCAGCCTGAACTGTATAGTGAGACGCTGTCTCAAAAAGACCAGCCTGGGGCCGGCGAGATGGTTCAGTGGTCTAAAGCGCCTGCTTAGGAGGGCTCAGGCAACTGCGGGGACTGCAGTTCGATCCCCGGCACCACATGCTGCGCCAGCGCCACCACCAGGGCAGGCTGAGCCAGCCACAAAATGAATAAATAAAGAAACAAACACAACAAGCAAACAAATAAATAAAAATAAAAATAAAAAATTAAAAAAAAAAAAAAAAAAAAAGACCAGCCTGAACTACATAGCAAAATGCTAATATCTCATACACCAAGTAACTGATTTAAAGATAACAATATGCAGTATATTAACCATTGTTACCTTCCTATCATCTTGTTTTGGAAGTTTGCTTTTGTTTCTTTTTCTTTAAAATAATTTTTTAAAGTAAAACACAAGGGGCTGGAGAGATGGTTCAGTGGTTTAAAGCACCTGCTTAGGAAAGCTCAGGCAACTGCAGGGACTGCGGTTCGATCCCCAGCACCACATGCTGCGCCAGCCCCACCACCAGATCAGGCTGGGCCAGCCACAAAATAAATAAATAAAGTAAAACACAAAACAAAAAGTAAAAGGCTGGGCATTGTGACACACATCTGTGATCCCTGCATTTGGGAGGCTGAAATGAAAGGATCATTGCAAGTTCGAGCCTAGCTTAGGTCATAAAGTAAGTTCAAGTCAAGCCTGAGCTTAATGGTAAGACCCAGTCTCAAAAAGACAAAAAATAAAAATAAAAACAGGCCCAGGCATGGTTTCCCACTCCTGTTAGCATTTAGGAGCCTGAGGCAGGAGGATCTCCACAAGCTTGAAGCCTCCCTGGGTTACGTAAGGAGTTAGAGTCCAGGCTGAATTACATAGCAAGACCTTGTCTTTAAAAAAACAAAAACAAAAACTGGGCCAGCTAGATAGCTCATCAGATTAAAGCACCTGCTTAGGCAGATGCAGGGACCTAGGTTCAATCCCAGGCCTGTTGTGCCAGCCCTGCCCCCAGGGCAAGCTGAGATGTCTACTGACACTGGGCATAGTGGAGCAGGCCTGTAATCCCAGCTCTTGGGAAGCTGAAAACAGGAGGATCACTATGATCCCATTTTGTCTAATGAGATCCTGTAGACCCTGTACTACATTAAAAAAGGAGGAGGAGAAGAACAAGGAAAAGGAGAAGGAGAAAAAGAAGGAGAAGGAGAAGGAGCCGAAGAATGGAGTCCACACTACAGGCCTTGAGCCCTGCTTCATTCCCAGGGTTAAAGGACAAACACACAGAACCTGTCAACAAGCAGGTTATCAACTGGCTCTGTTCTCCAGACCTATGTAGTGTTCTCTCTACCATTTACCACTGCTCTTCTCAAGGACACAAGACCTCCACTAAACTAGCTTTTCCACTAGCCTCATAGGAATCCACTGCCAGCAGTCACAGAATAGGCTTTCTGACCAGTAACAGTGAGAAACGTGACTCCCTCTGCCTATCCCTAGGTGGTGGTCTGGTGGGATCTCCCCTCAGTCTCATATAAAGAACCCCAATTCTCAACCATCCCAGAAGTCCTATTAGCCATTCCCCCTACCTCCTGAAGAGAAAGAAACTTGGGGAGATCACTGATAGGCCAACTCCAGGACTTTAAACTTTTCAGGCAGAAGGTACAGGAAGTCAGTGCCCCTCTCAGGAGGGTCAGCCTCCTCTGCAGCAATGCCTTCATGACTCCTCACCTGACCTTTGTTCACACTATGCCTCACACTATGGTTATCTTATCTGCCATGTGAGCCATGAGAACCGCATTGGAAGTGACACAGGCTGTACCTCAGATGTCCTCCCTGCCCTGCCTCCACACTTTAGAAAGGCTTGTTTGTTAAGAAATAAGTCCCTGTCATTACTTATCTACTTCCTCCTAGATACTCAGCTGCTCCGAACCAGAGCCCCTGAGGATCCATTCTTTCTGGCAAAAGAATGGCTTGGGGTTGGCCTCAGGGACAGTTTGGAATAGAGAACTAATGTCCAGGCTACCGAATTCTCCCCATCAGCCATGGTGGATGCCCTCAGGCTAACATGTCAGACACTCAGGTAAGCAGGGCCCACCTGTAAGTATCTACACCTCAAACTCCTATACTTCAACCAGAGAACAAAAATACCGACATGAGACCTGCTTTGCCTCTCCAATGGGCACTTCTGCTAGTATAAGCAAGGCTCAAGACCTCCCCAGCCTCTGGGTGAGGGATGTACTCTCAGGAGCATCTGCAAGGACAAGAAAGCCTCTTGCAATGGCCCCTGCCCTAAGCAGAAGACCACTCTTGTGATTACAGACGGATCTGAGACCAGGGGGAGGCCCTTCTGAGGGCCACTTCAATCTCCTCAGGCAACTCCTTCCAAAGAGGAAGGTAGAGTTACAGGATAGGCACCAGTCTTTGAGGACCTGTCGGAGGGGTGCCCACTTGCCAGCCCGCTCCCCTTCCCCCCTCCGCGTGCTGGCTCCTTGACCCATGGTGTGACCTTGGCAGCTGACCCTTTGCACCAAAACTTTAGTGGCCCCTCAGGGCACAATGGTCCCCTGGCTTAAGACCAAACCACTGGGGCCGCTCTAGAGAGACAGAGCAGCGTCTGGGGTCACAGAAGTGCGGTTAGGCATTCCGCTACCTCAGCTCCAAGGGGCCGCTGCGCACTCTGGCGTCTCCGTCTTTGTCTGGGACCAGGGCCGGCACGTCCCCCCTGGCTCCTATGTCAGGGCCTGCGATTGCGTCTCGCACGTCCTCCGCCGCAGCCGCGGGCCCACCGCCGCCTTGGCCCAAGGACCACGACCCAGTCCTCCGGCGCCGGGAGCTGCCCGCACCGCTGCGGTCCCCCATGGCTTTAGCTGTGCCGCCAAAGTCTTGCCCAGCAAGTCTTGCCGCACGCGAGGCCCGCAACCCCGCAACCTAGCCTCTGGACTCCTGGCAACTGCCGCCACCGCCCCCTGCCGGCCGCCGTAGCCGCTCCTAAACCACTCACTGGCCGGAAGCCGCTGACTAGCGGGCAGCAATTGTGCGCGCTAATTTGTAGTCCGCGACCGGCGAGAGGCGGAGCCTCGACCACGGCGCAGAGCACCTTGGGAGTCGCAGTTGCGGCGCTTCCCAGGCTGTTCTGGGTTTCTCATAGTCGCGGTTCTCTGGTCCCTGAGGAAAAGTCAGAAATTCAACTTGGTGCGGCCCAGCAGCCCGAGGAGTGCGCTGGCGCCAACCTCCCTGACAGCTGGACACTTTAACCTGACTTCTCGCTGGCCCCTTGTCCCACTTCTGTAAATACAGGGTTTCGTCATCCTTTGGTTCGGCAAACCATTTGGGGTGTAGGTCAACTACGAATGGCGTGGTACACTACCGGCCGACAGCCCTGTCCTGGGGCTCGTGTCTGAGCGCAAACCCGGCAGGGACTATCACACATATACCAGATCAGGATCAAGCGGGGAAAAAGCCGAGACCGTGCCTGTGCGTTTGCCTAAATGAAGCAATTGATCAGGCACCATGGCTGCTTGGGAGCCCACTTCGCCTGGCATGCATCCTGCATGGGATGCAAAGTGCAGATCTGATTTCCCCAGATACACATTGAGCAGCAGAAGCATAGACCTCTCAAACTATCTTGGGTCTGAGGCTTCCCATTGACCTCATCCTTCTTCTACCACCTTTCACCTTCAAGGCATCCTGCCTATGACCTGTTCTTCTTGCGCTGGTCATTTTTAGCTGATTGTTGGCCAGATATCAGAAGCAGGTGTTATGTGGCAGGTCTCTGTAGCATGTTGAGGACCACCCTACAAGCTGGCAGGCTCCTCATGGGTGGGCCTTGTTGGATCAGGACTATCTCATTTCCTACCCAGTCTTCCATAATATATCTGTTCAACCCAGTGTCTGGCAATAGAATGGGTTAGGCAGGGGTAGGCCTTTTTGAATACTGACCCCAAAAAAGGAAACCAGAAAAGAGTATCCCTTTGGAGCCTGGGAGGGGGAGGCATAGGAGCTCTACCACTCCCTCACTCCCTCCCCTCTCCCCAGCTAATATGCTTTGGCAGTACTATGCTCCAATACAAAACCAAGAATTATGGGGCCGGCGAGATGGTTCAGTGGTCTAAAGCACCTTCTTGGAAGGGCTCAGGCGACTGCGGGGACTGCAGTTCGATCCCCGGCACCACATGCTGCGCCAGCGCCACCACCAGGGCAGGCTGAGCCAGCCACAAAATGAATAAATAAAGAAACAAACAAACACAACAAGCAAACAAATAAATAAATAAAATTAAAAAAAAAAAAAACAAGAATTAGAGAGCCAGCTCACTCTGGGCCATTTCTAACGAAAGGTTGACAGTTCAGGCTGCCAAAGAGGCATAGCTCACCAGCCCTTGATAAATGAAAGATTAAGATGGAGGTGACTATCTTAACTATGCCTAGCTCAAAGCAATAAGTCAGTAAAAGATCTGCATAAGAGGGTGACCAGAAGGTGTACTAGAGCTACAAGGGAGGAGCTTCTAGCTAGCTGTGTGAAGCTGACAGCAGTATTGCCTGACACAAACTCTAGCAAGCCCAAAAATCAAGAGCAAGGTACAACCCCAGGCACCAAGAGGAGAAAGGTCAGGGCAGGTAATTTGGTTTAAGAACTGGGTGAGGGAGACAGTTCAGTAGCATAAGTGCCTGACTGGCATGCGGAGTCCCAAGTTCAATCCCTGGTATTTTTTTTTTAAGTTTATTTTATTTTATTTTTAAATTTTATTTATTTATTTATTTGTTTGCTTGTTGTGTTTGTTTGTTTCTTTATTTATTCATTTTGTGGCTGGCTCAGCCTGCCCTGGTGGTGGCGCTGGCGCAGCATGTGGTGCCGGGGATCGAACTGCAGTCCCCGCAGTCGCCTGAGCCCTTCCAAGAAGGTGCTTTAGACCACTGAACCATCTCGCCGGCCCCATAATTCTTGGTTTTGTATTGGAGCATAGTACTGCCAAAGCATATTAGCTGGGGAGAGGGGAGGGAGTGAGGGAGTGGTAGAGCTCCTATGCCTCCCCCTCCCAGGCTCCAAAGGGATACTCTTTTCTGGTTTCCTTTTTTGGGGTCAGTATTCAAAAAGGCCTACCCCTGCCTAACCCATTCTATTGCCAGACACTGGGTTGAACAGATATATTATGGAAGACTGGGTAGGAAATGAGATAGTCCTGATCCAACAAGGCCCACCCATGAGGAGCCTGCCAGCTTGTAGGGTGGTCCTCAACATGCTACAGAGACCTGCCACATAACACCTGCTTCTGATATCTGGCCAACAATCAGCTAAAAATGACCAGCGCAAGAAGAACAGGTCATAGGCAGGATGCCTTGAAGGTGAAAGGTGGTAGAAGAAGGATGAGGTCAATGGGAAGCCTCAGACCCAAGATAGTTTGAGAGGTCTATGCTTCTGCTGCTCAATGTGTATCTGGGGAAATCAGATCTGCACTTTGCATCCCATGCAGGATGCATGCCAGGCGAAGTGGGCTCCCAAGCAGCCATGGTGCCTGATCAATTGCTTCATTTAGGCAAACGCACAGGCACGGTCTCGGCTTTTTCCCCGCTTGATCCTGATCTGGTATATGTGTGATAGTCCCTGCCGGGTTTGCGCTCAGACACGAGCCCCAGGACAGGGCTGTCGGCCGGTAGTGTACCACGCCATTCGTAGTTGACCTACACCCCAAATGGTTTGCCGAAC
Source organism: Capromys pilorides (assembly GCA_004027915.1). NCBI lineage: Eukaryota > Metazoa > Chordata > Mammalia > Rodentia > Capromyidae > Capromys > Capromys pilorides. The sequence continues at coordinate 22,297 of PVKN010001873.1, read as the reverse complement.
CAAAGGATGACGAAACCCTGTATTTACAGAAGTGGGACAAGGGGCCAGCGAGAAGTCAGGTTAAAGTGTCCAGCTGTCAGGGAGGTTGGCGCCAGCGCACTCCTCGGGCTGCTGGGCCGCACCAAGTTGAATTTCTGACTTTTCCTCAGGGACCAGAGAACCGCGACTATGAGAAACCCAGAACAGCCTGGGAAGCGCCGCAACTGCGACTCCCAAGGTGCTCTGCGCCGTGGTCGAGGCTCCGCCTCTCGCCGGTCGCGGACTACAAATTAGCGCGCACAATTGCTGCCCGCTAGTCAGCGGCTTCCGGCCAGTGAGTGGTTTAGGAGCGGCTACGGCGGCCGGCAGGGGGCGGTGGCGGCAGTTGCCAGGAGTCCAGAGGCTAGGTTGCGGGGTTGCGGGCCTCGCGTGCGGCAAGACTTGCTGGGCAAGACTTTGGCGGCACAGCTAAAGCCATGGGGGACCGCAGCGGTGCGGGCAGCTCCCGGCGCCGGAGGACTGGGTCGTGGTCCTTGGGCCAAGGCGGCGGTGGGCCCGCGGCTGCGGCGGAGGACGTGCGAGACGCAATCGCAGGCCCTGACATAGGAGCCAGGGGGGACGTGCCGGCCCTGGTCCCAGACAAAGACGGAGACGCCAGAGTGCGCAGCGGCCCCTTGGAGCTGAGGTAGCGGAATGCCTAACCGCACTTCTGTGACCCCAGACGCTGCTCTGTCTCTCTAGAGCGGCCCCAGTGGTTTGGTCTTAAGCCAGGGGACCATTGTGCCCTGAGGGGCCACTAAAGTTTTGGTGCAAAGGGTCAGCTGCCAAGGTCACACCATGGGTCAAGGAGCCAGCACGCGGAGGGGGGAAGGGGAGCGGGCTGGCAAGTGGGCACCCCTCCGACAGGTCCTCAAAGACTGGTGCCTATCCTGTAACTCTACCTTCCTCTTTGGAAGGAGTTGCCTGAGGAGATTGAAGTGGCCCTCAGAAGGGCCTCCCCCTGGTCTCAGATCCGTCTGTAATCACAAGAGTGGTCTTCTGCTTAGGGCAGGGGCCATTGCAAGAGGCTTTCTTGTCCTTGCAGATGCTCCTGAGAGTACATCCCTCACCCAGAGGCTGGGGAGGTCTTGAGCCTTGCTTATACTAGCAGAAGTGCCCATTGGAGAGGCAAAGCAGGTCTCATGTCGGTATTTTTGTTCTCTGGTTGAAGTATAGGAGTTTGAGGTGTAGATACTTACAGGTGGGCCCTGCTTACCTGAGTGTCTGACATGTTAGCCTGAGGGCATCCACCATGGCTGATGGGGAGAATTCGGTAGCCTGGACATTAGTTCTCTATTCCAAACTGTCCCTGAGGCCAACCCCAAGCCATTCTTTTGCCAGAAAGAATGGATCCTCAGGGGCTCTGGTTCGGAGCAGCTGAGTATCTAGGAGGAAGTAGATAAGTAATGACAGGGACTTATTTCTTAACAAACAAGCCTTTCTAAAGTGTGGAGGCAGGGCAGGGAGGACATCTGAGGTACAGCCTGTGTCACTTCCAATGCGGTTCTCATGGCTCACATGGCAGATAAGATAACCATAGTGTGAGGCATAGTGTGAACAAAGGTCAGGTGAGGAGTCATGAAGGCATTGCTGCAGAGGAGGCTGACCCTCCTGAGAGGGGCACTGACTTCCTGTACCTTCTGCCTGAAAAGTTTAAAGTCCTGGAGTTGGCCTATCAGTGATCTCCCCAAGTTTCTTTCTCTTCAGGAGGTAGGGGGAATGGCTAATAGGACTTCTGGGATGGTTGAGAATTGGGGTTCTTTATATGAGACTGAGGGGAGATCCCACCAGACCACCACCTAGGGATAGGCAGAGGGAGTCACGTTTCTCACTGTTACTGGTCAGAAAGCCTATTCTGTGACTGCTGGCAGTGGATTCCTATGAGGCTAGTGGAAAAGCTAGTTTAGTGGAGGTCTTGTGTCCTTGAGAAGAGCAGTGGTAAATGGTAGAGAGAACACTACATAGGTCTGGAGAACAGAGCCAGTTGATAACCTGCTTGTTGACAGGTTCTGTGTGTTTGTCCTTTAACCCTGGGAATGAAGCAGGGCTCAAGGCCTGTAGTGTGGACTCCATTCTTCGGCTCCTTCTCCTTCTCCTTCTTTTTCTCCTTCTCCTTTTCCTTGTTCTTCTCCTCCTCCTTTTTTAATGTAGTACAGGGTCTACAGGATCTCATTAGACAAAATGGGATCATAGTGATCCTCCTGTTTTCAGCTTCCCAAGAGCTGGGATTACAGGCCTGCTCCACTATGCCCAGTGTCAGTAGACATCTCAGCTTGCCCTGGGGGCGGGGCTGGCACAACAGGCCTGGGATTGAACCTAGGTCCCTGCATCTGCCTAAGCAGGTGCTTTAATCTGATGAGCTATCTAGCTGGCCCAGTTTTTGTTTTTGTTTTTTTAAAGACAAGGTCTTGCTATGTAATTCAGCCTGGACTCTAACTCCTTACGTAACCCAGGGAGGCTTCAAGCTTGTGAAGATCCTCCTGCCTCAGGCTCCTAAATGCTAACAGGAGTGGGAAACCATGCCTGGGCCTGTTTTTATTTTTATTTTTTGTCTTTTTGAGACTGGGTCTTACCATTAAGCTCAGGCTTGACTTGAACTTACTTTATGACCTAAGCTAGGCTCGAACTTGCAATGATCCTTTCATTTCAGCCTCCCAAATGCAGGGATCACAGATGTGTGTCACAATGCCCAGCCTTTTACTTTTTGTTTTGTGTTTTACTTTATTTATTTATTTTGTGGCTGGCCCAGCCTGATCTGGTGGTGGGGCTGGCGCAACATGTGGTGCTGGGGATCGAACCGCAGTCCCTGCAGTTGCCTGAGCTTTCCTAAGCAGGTGCTTTAAACCACTGAACCATCTCTCCAGCCCCTTGTGTTTTACTTTAAAAAATTATTTTAAAGAAAAAGAAACAAAAGCAAACTTCCAAAACAAGATGATAGGAAGGTAACAATGGTTAATATACTGCATATTGTTATCTTTAAATCAGTTACTTGGTGTATGAGATATTAGCATTTTGCTATGTAGTTCAGGCTGGTCTTTTTTTTTTTTTTTTTTTTTAATTTTTTATTTTTATTTTTATTTATTTGTTTGCTTGTTGTGTTTGTTTCTTTATTTATTCATTTTGTGGCTGGCTCAGCCTGCCCTGGTGGTGGCGCTGGCGCAGCATGTGGTGCCGGGGATCGAACTGCAGTCCCCGCAGTTGCCTGAGCCCTCCTAAGCAGGCGCTTTAGACCACTGAACCATCTCGCCGGCCCCAGGCTGGTCTTTTTGAGACAGCGTCTCACTATACAGTTCAGGCTGGCGTTGAACTCACTTTTGTAGCTCAGGCTGGTTTCAAACTTAACACTGATCCTCCTGCCTCAGCCTCCCAAATGCTGGGATTACAGGCGTGTGCCACCACACCCAGCGGCTCAGACTGGTCTTGAACTCACTATGTAGCCCCAGCTAACCTCAGACTCATAGTGATTCTCCTGCCACAGCCTTCTGAGTGCTGGGATTATAGACATGTGCCACCATGCCTGGATGGACTCTATTCTTCCTGTTGGTGGGCCAGGTTTTAGTCTGGCTACCCTCCTGAGACTTGGGCCCAAGGTCACTCTTATCAGTCTTCTTCCCTGCTTATTCTGCATTTGGCCCAGTCCGGTCTTCCACTCTGCTTTCCTCTTTCTTTATTGGGCTCTCATCTCCTCCCCTCCCCAATACTTCCTGCTCACTTTGGGCTGAGCAGATGAACCAGACTCCAGGTATGAGTTCATTTCTTCCTCTCTGTGGGAAGGTGAGGTTGTGAAGCAGGAAGAGGCAGCATTCCTGTTTTGCCTGCTGTTTACACTTACAGGCTTTGGACACTGTAGCTGGCCTTTAGTTTATGACCACACTAGGCTTAATTTTCTGGTTTTGGGTTCTTGGCAAACCTTTTAGAGCTTTAAGGGCTGGGATATAGCTCAGCAGGCATACGTGCTTGCCTGACAATTGCAAGGTCCTGAGTTCGGTCCCCAGTACCAATAAATAAATAAATACAGCTTTCAATAATAGCCCACTTGGGCAAACATGTCATAGGTTAGTCATTACTGTCCTAGGTTGTTTGTCTCAGAGTGTTCTCCTTATTTCTTGCACCCCAGGGGTTGGCCAGAGGGTGGCATAAAGGAAATGTTAAAGAGCTGGCAGGTGGAAGGAGGACTGGCACTCTGTCCTCCTCTGATTCTGCTTGGAGCTGGACCATGTGGTCCTTGAAAAGTCACTGGAAGCTGAGCCATTGGGTGTGATACAGACCTTGGCATGTGCATGGTGGGGATGTGTTACCTTATAGGTGAGAATGAGTGAGAGATAGGAAGGAGAGGACGTTCTGCCTGGAGTCCACTTGGTTAGGCCTGGAGCTTCAAGAGAGAAGGGCTTTTCCTTGTCCTTTTGGCTCGGGGGAGTGGGTGTAGAACAGCTGAAAGGCACAGGGCACTGGCAGGCCTTCCAGTGGGTTAGAGGGTGACAAAGTCAGCTCTTGGCATGGCTGGCCAGTTCCCGCCTCCCCTCTTGCCATTCCTGTGGCCTGTCCTCCAGCCCATTTGCTGCTGACCACATTGGCAAGCATGTATCCTTGTGTGTCTTGGTACATGGAGGGCTTCTTCCCTTGGGTCAGAGACCTCTAAATTGTGAGGGAGGGGGGAGCATGGCTGAGGCTGTGTGTAGTGTGGCTGCTGCCGAAGGGTTGACCTAGTTCATAGGCCATGGGAGGACCTGGAAAAGTGTGAGTGGTCCCTTGGAGTTCTACAGGGAGGAGCTGAAAAAGCTCTCAGAATGTTGTCTTTGGGGGTTCTGGGTTTTAGCTATGTGGTGCCGTGCCTGCCTGGCAAGTGTGAGGTCCTGAGTTTGATTCCTGGTACCCACATTATAGAAAAAAAAATAAGTAACTTACAATATTGTCTTTGGCAAGAAAGACTTTCCCTATTCCTGTTTTCATTTTGGAGATGGGCATAGAGGTCACACTGTTGTGAAATAGTCATGATGATAAGAAAATAGCAATTGATAGTGGTGTCTCAACGCAGCCAGAAGAGCTAGAGATTAGTTTTGGTTAGAGTAAATGGGCTTCAGCCTGGAGGACAGCGGGAGTGGAGATGCCTAGCCTAGCAGACAGGTCTAGAGAAGCTGTCTGCTTGCCTCATGGGGCTGGGGAACTGGGGAGGACAGGCAGTGAGTTTAGCTAGTTGGGGTTAGTGCCCAATTTATTTGTTATAAAGGTAGGGACAGAACTTGGAAGGAGACGTATGTAAGTAAGACCACAGCTTCACTTTGTGAGTGAAGATAGACTTGGGTAGATCCAGGAAGCTCACAGACCTGAGCCTGAGAGAGGGGGCTGGACAATGGTTGGGACTAGGGTTAGTGTAGAGCTGTCTACCATGGTGCTCCAGTCTGAGAAGGGCAGGAAGAGGGGCTCTGGGAGATGATGTAGATGAGGCCAGGTGCCAAGCAGACATTGGTCTGAGGGTCAGAGGTTGGTCCTGTTAACACTGCCCCTCAGCCTCCTTGTCCCTTCTTTACCTGGATGAATGCTCAGTTGCTGACTCTGACCAAAGCCATGCTTTTTTCTGGGAAAGACCAGTTCTAAGAGGTTATCTGTGCCATGGTGCCTCCTCTGTGGACCCTTACCCAGCTCCCACTGCCTAGGTGCTGTGAGGTATATATGGGTGTGATAAGAGGAAAAGGGAGGTACTGGCCTCTCTTACAAAACAAAGAACTTGCTTTGTGGTGTATGTGGCTTCCGGGTGGCATTGCTGCTGGAGGGCAAGGCAGCTGATGAGTGAGCAAGCGTACTGTTCCCTAGCACATAAGCTCTGATCTTGTTCCTGTTGTCTTTGGCTTGGACAGGGCCGAGACTCAGCCACAGTGGCTTTTCTGCCAAGCTCAGTACCCCTCTTCACAGGTGGGGTCTGTTTGTCTTCCACTCCAACACTGGGAGGGTGCTTTCACAAATGGGACCTGCTTCTGTTGCAGGTTCCTACCATCAGATGTCTGGCCCACAGCTGGACTCTTAGCACTTCCAGCCTAGGTATGACCACAGAGCTTGTGAACACAAGGACCAAGTCATTGCCCCTAGAAAAGTGCATGTTAGGCAAGGTGTTTGGTCAGCTGCTTTATTGAGTTCCTGTGCTCCCTTAGGCCTGTGTGGCCAAGTGTAGGGAAGAGGCTCTTCAGTGCTGTAGTAGGAACTCATGGTCTTCTTAAGTGGCTGATGGGCCTATTGATCTGGGTAGACTCCACCTCTACCCTTTTTCCTAGCACTGCAGTGCTGGATACCTCATATTCATGGGTTGAATTCTTCTGGTGCGTTGAGAGTCTGGTTGTAGTCAGGGCCTCTGGGGAGCAAGGGCAAGCTCCTGGCATGGGGAGCTCAATCCATGTAGGCCTAGCCAGCTCCAGCCTGCTGTGATGTACCCCCTCTCACTGCCTGAAGAAGGCCTCTGGGTGGTCCTGTAAACTTTGTTCACTGCTGACCATGTGGCTGCTGCTGTCGTCTAACCTAGCTTCTTCTATCTATAAATGTGGAGTGGGGTATGTAAGCAGAAGAGAAAGGTCATAGTGGTGGACCTAGCCCTCCTATTGGCATCTGCTTACCAAAGAGCCTGTCCCCTGCTCTGCCAGGTGCCATCGCCTGCAGGATTCTTTGTTCAGCTCTGACAGTGGCTTCAGCAACTACCGTGGCATCCTGAATTGGTGTGTGGTGATGCTGGTAAGTAGACTGGGGTATTGGAGCAGGCCTACCTATAGACAGGTATGGCAGAGCTGTTTAGGCTCACATTATCCTGGGCATAGGCTCTGAGGGGTATAAGAGCACATTATAGCTGCCCTGAGAAGACCATAGCCCATGTGGCTGCCAGCCCTGGGCTGGTGAGGAAAGCAGAGGTGGTCCCTGCACTGGTCACATGGGGATCTTGTTGGATGCCAGGAGGGCATGGGGGTAGTGGTAAGGCTTAGCAATATACCTGGGGCTCAAGGACTTGGCCTATGATCTGTGTCTCTGGGGTACTGGGTCTCCCTGGCCATATGAGTGGGCAGAGAGAAGGGGTATTCTATAGGAATGTGTGGCCTTGTGGCTGTGGGAACCCCCAATATGCTGTAGCTACCACTTCTCTACAAGCCCCTCAACCCCTTATCCTTAGCTTTGGGTGCTAGTGGGTGAAGCTTGGAGGTATGTCTAATGTCTGCAGTCTCTGGGACCTAGTTTTCACTGGCACTATGTGGGGGCATGGCCAGTAGCCCCACCCCAGAGGCCATTTGGGGTCCAAGGCTCAAAGGGACAGTCTGAAGGGTGGATCTGGGGCAAGGTGCTGTTCATGCTTGGTTTTTGTCACTCAGAGCTGATATGGTCCAAGACCTTTGACCCTTACCCATGTGTCAGACTCTGCTTTGGGCACGGCTTATGTGGCTGTCCATGTAGAAGGGCTCCACCTACTGTCTCTTTCCATGTCCTTTAGGGGATCATGCCTGCAGGGAGAGATGGTGGGCACAAGGCCAGCCTAGATGACATGTCCCATTCTTGACCCAGGCTGGGGTCTGTAAAGAGGTTACTAGCCAGGGGAAGTCCTTATCCAGCTTAGGCAGCACTGCATAGTCTCTTGAAACTCTTTGGACCAGAAGGCACAGATCACAGCTATTCTTCTGTTTTGGCGTCTAACAGCCCTCTTTATATGGTATGCACATTGTGGATGCTCAGGCGGGTCCATATTGTGGGTGACAATATGGAATTATGAGTATTGAGGCAGCAGGCTAGCAGGACAGTCTCATAAATGGGACAGTGGCTGCAATGTCTCTGAGCTTGTCATCTCCTCTGAAAGCCTTCCCTTGTAGTGTTCTCTTGCTGGTGTTGCTTTTCCACAGCACCCATCACCTTTAAGGTTTTAGACCTGAGCTCTGGGCAGTTGGATGATGTGGTAGCATCAGTACCTGTCTTTCAGGTGCTTTGCAGATGAGATAGAAGAGGCCAACCATCTAATCCCACACGAGGAGAGCCAGGAGCCTATTTTGATGGCAGGGGGGTGGAGGGGGATGTGTCAGACCTTAGAGACTGTATTGGGCCAAGCCCTCAGACGTTGGAGTCTTGTAAGAACAGCTGAGACAAGGCAGGGACAAAGTACCTCCTCCTGTCTGTCTCAGCTATGATGGCATCTTCCCTCTGCTTCTAGGGCTTGCTGTTCCCACCTGAAGTCTCTTGCTCCCAAGCTGGGCACTGCAGGGACCAGCCTGGCTTGTGAGCTAGTGGAAGGCCTCCTTACCCTCAAACTAGTCCTTAGGGTTCAGCCCAGGCTAGTTTCCCCTAGCAGGAATGACTTCAGGGATGATACCTAGGGGCAGGCTAAGGGTTTGGCTTTGGGTTCCTCAGTGGTTCAGCTTGGTGAGAGGGATAAGTGCTATGAACTGCAGGTCTGCTTGCTGCTGGAAATGCCTGTAGTAGGTTAGCCCCTCTGCATGGGACAGTGAGACACACCTCTCTGCTCTGTACTGACTAGTTTGTGGTGACTCTTAGCGTTTAGTGTGAAGACTAGAGGGATTGGGTCTGTAAGGTAGAGGCTGCTACCCTGACCTCTTGTTCCAGAGGTGTTAAGGGAAGCTGGGAGGTAGTAGTGGGATTCCCTATAGCCAGTACTCTGAGGGATGAGCCCTCTTGATGTTCTTTTGCAGATCCTGAGCAATGCTCGATTATTTTTGGAGAACCTTATCAAGTGAGTACTTTCTGGAGGCCCTGCCCACTACCTGCTGAGGCCCTACCCCCAGGCCTGGGCCCACAACCACTCAGGCCGCTATTGCCCCACCCCTAGGTATGGCATCCTGGTGGATCCTATCCAGGTGGTGTCTGTGTTCCTGAAGGATCCCTACAGCTGGCCTGCCCCATGTCTGATTATTGGTGAGCTGGGCTCTAAGGAGGGCCATGGGTAGGCACAAGGCTGATTAGGCCTTGAACCTGCCCATGATGCTTCTGTTCTCAGTGGCCAATGTCTTTATTGTGGCTGCATTCCAGGTTGAGAAGCGTTTGGCAGTGGTAAGCAGTATCTGTTCTTTCTTTCCCTATCACAGTCCTTGGAGGCCTGTTCCACAGTGAGGCCTTAATTAAATATGTCCCCACCTCCCAACAGGGCACCCTAACAGAGCGCATGGGGCTGCTGCTGCACATGGCCAACCTTGTCACTATTCTCTGCTTCCCAGCAGCTGTGGCCTTACTGGACAAGTCCATCACTCCAGGTATGCCTCCATTCCTCCTGGGCCAGCCCTGATTCAGCCTTATGGCTTGGATCCCCAGGATATGTGTTGGGTTGTGGCTGAGCATGCCTCTTCTGCAGTGGGTTCCGCGCTGGCCCTGATAGTGTACACCATCCTCTTCCTCAAGCTCTTCTCCTACCGGGATGTCAACCTGTGGTGCCGACAGCACAGGGCTAAGGCCAAGGCTGGTGAGGGATTTGGGGGCTGGGCCTACCTCAAGGGATGTGCCTAGATAGCGAACCCCACTCCATCCTCTGCCCTGATTTGTTTTCAGCCTCTGCAGGGAAGAAAGCCAGTGAGGACAGTGCCCAGGGTGCTGTGAGCTACCCAGACAACCTGACCTACCGTGGTGAGCACCTTTATAGGTGTGGTCTGGGCCCTGTGTATGGGAGGGAACAGTCAGATCTCTGCTGATTCCAGCCCCTCCCTTCTCTTCCAGATCTCTACTACTTCATTTTTGCTCCTACTTTGTGTTACGAACTCAACTTTCCCCGTTCACCCCGAATCCGAAAACGCTTTCTACTGCGGCGGCTCTTTGAGATGGTAAGGTTTGTTTCTGGAGAAGCCACCAGGGGCAGAACCTAGTAGTAGTGGCTGGGATTTCAGTGGCTGCCCTCTGGGTTTTTCCTCAGCTGTTCTTCATCCAGCTCCAGGTTGGCCTGATCCAGCAGGTGAGAGGGAGAGGGAATGGATGGTAGGGCCAGCATGGCTAAACTTGACATGGTGCCTTCCTTTGCAGTGGATGGTCCCCACCATTCAGAACTCCATGAAGCCTTTCAGGGTAAGCATCTTTCACTGTTTTACAGCAGGGGTGGGGGTGGGGGAAGTACAGAGTTTGAAGCAGTCTTTCGCTACAGGATATGGACTACTCACGTATTGTCGAACGTCTCTTGAAGCTGGCGGTGAGTGTCACTTGCTGGCAGTTGGGTGGAGTCTGAGGGTGGAAATGCCCTGTAACCTGGAACCTCTCCCTCTATAGGTCCCCAACCATCTCATTTGGCTCATCTTCTTCTACTGGCTTTTTCACTCCTCCATGAATGCTGTGGCAGAGCTGATGCAGTTTGGAGACCGGGAGTTTTACCGAGACTGGTGGTGGGTGACCCTAAGAATAGCCCTGGGTGTTTGGTAGGTCAGAGTGCCCTGCTTATCCTGTTGTCTCTTGACCCCCAGGAACGCAGAGTCTGTCAGCTACTTCTGGCAGAACTGGAATATCCCGGTGCACAAGTGGTGCATCAGGTGGGTGGTTGTGTGTGCATATGGGGTATGGATATGGCCTGCGGCTGTTGCCAGGACCTCATCCCATAGCTACTTCCTCTCTAGACATTTCTACAAGCCCCTGGTTCGACGAGGCAACAGCAAATGGATGGCCAGGACAGGAGTGTTCCTAGCCTCAGCCTTTTTCCATGAGGTCAGTGCTCTGTGGGTGTCCCACCTCACCTTGGGACATGAGGGTGGCCAATGGTTGACACACTGGTACCACTTAATCCCTTCTCTGCAGTATATATTGAGCATCCCCCTGCGAATGTTCCGCCTCTGGGCCTTCACAGCTATGATGGCTCAGGTAAGTAAACTGCCTTGTTAGACTGCCTACCTCCCTGTACCAAGCCCTGTTTTTTATAGTTATTATAGCTGATGGACCTTCTCTTCACTTGTCCCCAGGTTCCACTGGCCTGGATTGTGGGCCGCTTCTTCCAGGGCAACTATGGCAATGCAGCTGTGTGGCTGACACTCATCATTGGGCAGCCGATGGCTGTGCTCATGTATGTCCATGACTACTACGTGTTCAACTATGAGCCCTCAACAGCAGGAGCCTGAGCTGCTCCCGAGTCTGGCTTCTCTTCACTGCCCTTAGCCAGAGCCAGTTGTCTTCTGCCTGGGCCTGGAGTTCTTTAGGTGGCCTGACTGCTTACACCTTTCTGCCCTCAATGGCCTCTTTGCCCCTATGGGGCTCCCTTCTGTTTCCATGACAGATGTCAGTAATATCCAGCTGGTGGAAAGTGTCTTAAGTATGCTGACCAGGGATCAAGGGTGTCAATAAAGTGCTATCTGGAGTGACTTCCCTCAGCTGCTTGGGATACAGGGATTGATGGGAAGGGCAACTCACACCCAGTAAGGCCAGTGGTCCTTAGGCTTCCAGCTAAGACTATGAAGTTGTATTTGGGTTTTACTGTACCCTTCCACTCCAGTCAGCAGCCACCTTCAGTGTCAGTGACCTGGGGTATATGGGCAAGCCTGCTTAGCTGCAAGAGTAGGGCATAGGCATTAAGGGCAGAGAGCAGCCTAGCTGAAGGCAGGCAGCAAGGCAGGGTTGGGGGGGGGAGGTCCAGCTGAGGTCATACTTCCTGTCCTACCCTTCCCTTGCTTAAGTGTAGAGTGAGGGCTCCTTGGACCCCAGGGGAAGATGAGACTGCCTGGCTAATCTAGACACACCCTTATACTCAGGCTTTGCCTAGGAAAAGATGCTCAACCTTCCTAGGAGTGGGCTTCAGATGGGCAGACCAGCCACCAAATGTACAGGGCCTTTCTTACATATCTGGCAGGCTGAGAAGAGGCTTAGAGCTCACACAGTACATTCATGAGTCACTTACTGAGGGTGGCCTCTCAGCAGGGTCTACGTTGGCCTTCCTCACTATGTCTAGGGCAATAATAGCCTATAGCACTTGTGCTGGAGAGGGCTGTTACTGATGAAAGTTCTAAAAGGCTTGCCATTACTGTTCTAGGGGAGCCTGGTTCACACCCCTGAAAGTAAGGCTTCCCTAGCTGTGCCTGAATTGCATGGAGCTAGAATCCTCTTAGCTCTCTGACCTACAGCTACAGCCTAGTAAGATGGGGGAAGCCTGTGAAAAATGGGTGGTGGCTTCAGGGCTGTGCTGCTTCAGCCTGATTAAACTGATTCATGTCATCTTGCTGGCTATGGTAGTGAAGAGAGGGTAGATTAACTAGGGGCTGCTTATCCTCACTGGTGCCCCTGAGGTCTATAGACCCTAGGGTACAGACAGTGCCTAACTGGTAGCAATTATCCTGGCCTGCTGAGGACAGTAAGTAGGTGAATTCCTGGGCAGACAGGGTGACGTGGGGCTGTTTGGCCTGCCTCTCCTACAACAATGTGGGCCTTGTGCCTCCTTCCACCCATCAGCTGGAAGGGCCTGATCTGGGAGGAAGGTATGCACCACTGCCCATCCAGACAGCAGGAACAGGCTGCTTCTGCCCCAAAGCCAGCCCAGCACTTCACAAGAACAGAAGGAGATCTCTTCCCCTTCTGCAGGTATGCCCACTTAAGATCCCATTCTTGAGTGGACACACCTCAGGAATAGGGGCTAAGGGGGCCTACTGGCAACTGTCCTTCCCTGGTTTTCCAGAGCTGTGAGCAAAAACTGGCTGTGGGGCATCTACCCTTTCCTTATTTTATCAACTCCCAGTCTGCAGTAACCCCTCTACTTTGGACATTTCTTTGTATCTGACTCTCATTACCCCAAGGCACAAAGAAACACACGGGAGGCAACAGCACAGAGCTTGTCCATTTATACATACTATCACTCTTTTCTGTCCATTTGTGTTTATATATTTCTCTGTGAAAGGGAAGGGGGACCCTCATGTAAAAAATCCAAAATACAATTCTATAAACAACCTGCAGGGTCAGTCCAAAGCATGGCATGAAGCCCCAAACCAGGACTCCAGGCTGGGGCAAGGGCAGTGAGTGTGCAGGCCTCAGGATCTGCAAAAGACCCAAGGCACTGCCTAGCCCCAAGTCCCTTTGTTGTGCCCATGTTGGGGCTATAGAAGCTGATCCAGGGCACCCCAGGACTATGAGCCTGTCCTGGGATGGGGGCAGGCCATAGGCCAGCCTGCTTGTTTTTGGGGTATCTATGACACAGTAGGATCCTTGGCTTTGGGAACTTCAGAGCCTGTCAGCAGAGAGATTGTAGGGTCATCCGTGTAGTCATCCCCCTCAGAGAAGTAGGAGCCCTCCCCAAGCTCAAAGAGGACTGGCAGCTCGCTGTTCCCTGTGTCCACAGCATCTGGGTCCAGCAGGAACAGGGGCTGCGCCGTGTAGTGCACCAGCTGCTTCCCTGTGGGGTAGGGGTCAGGTGTGGGGTGGGAAGGAGGGAGGAAAAAGGGTGGGGAGGTGGCACAGGGCTTGCTCACCTGAATCAGGGCTGCTGTTCTCTGCCTCGAGAGGTCTGGGGGGTTCCTGTGGAGACAGGAGCTCCTGGATCTATGGGTTGGAAGAAAAACCATGAGGGCTGCTGTGACGCCCCTCTGCCCCCCACCCTGCCCGCCTACGCACGCTGGCCAGGCTGCTGTCAAGGTCAGGCAGGCTCATGTCAGGCATGGTCACCGAGGGGCTGAACAGCTGTGAGAGGGAGGGATGGAGGGAGGGAAGTCAGGGCTGGCTGGCGGCCAGGCAGGGCAGGGCGGGTGGAGTGGGCAGACTCACGTCCAGCAGGGCACTGGTGTCCACGCTAAAGCCATGGCTGGTCAGCATGGTCTGCAGGTTGTCCAGGTTGGAGTCCATGGCATCCAGGTGGTCGCTGAGCTCATTCCTGGCCCAAGGTGAGGGCAGATAAACCAATGGCCTAGGCCCCTCAACCCAGACACACACCTCTGTGGGGAGGGCTCCCCTTGGCTACACACTCATGGGGGCCCCTCTACAGCATGGGATTGGAGGATGGTGGAGTGTGCGTGTATGTGTGTGTGGCCCCGGTGAGAGCAGCTGGGTCAAGAAGACAGCAGAAGATAAGGGAGTCAGCTCTAGAAATGGGAGGGGGGCAGAGCTATTCAGGTTCAAGGAGGTTTTGCCATTGCACTTGGAAGACAGCAAGGAGGGAGACAGGGCCGTACTCAGTGGGGCTGGATCCGCCCCTTCCCCAGCCTCTACTGTGACTCAGCCCTAGGCCACTAGGCACCTGGCCCATGGGGATACTGGCTGCAGAAGTGCTGCTGGGCCCACCCCACCCTGGAGGGGGGTAGCTCAGTAAGACACCCTATGTCCTGCCTGCATTGATGGCCAGGCCAGGTGGGAGCTTGTTCCAGTCACAGCTACTGGCCTATGTCCAGGGGAACTGGTGAAGATGCAGAGCCTGAGAGGCTGTCCCCTGCACATCCTCCACCAGGCAAGGTCAGCGCACTATACCCAGGTTGGGATCTGGTCCATGGCTTCAGGAAGGGCCCGAGCTCTGGTAGAGCCCTCCTCCCTCCCCATTGGGGGCAGCGCTAACCCTGGCTGGACTCGGCCATGCAGAAAGGAAGAAGAGGGGCAGGGGAAGAGGCGGGCGACCCCAGACATCTGTGGAGTGCGAGCCAAACTGCAAGATACAAAGACAAGAGCCCCCCAATTGCAGGCAGAGGCCAGGGGAGGGGCCCATTACCCTTGTTTACTCAGCCTCTGGGGCAGGGCCTGAGTATACAGCATCATAGATACCAGATTCCCTGTGCTTTGTTGCAGGAGGGGTAATGGCAGCAGCAAGGTGGCCCAGAGGGCAGGGAATTCTAGGAAAATGGGGCCCTGCCATGTACCCTTAGCTCCTGATGAATGGAGGCTGTGGTGATCTGAGTGGTACTCTTCTCCCCACAACCTCAAATGCTGAGGTTTGTATGTGAACACGGGACTTGGGTCTGCCCTGCCCACCCTCAGCAAACTGCACCCATGGGCCCTGGAGGTCCTACCTTGCTCACCTCCCTGTGCTAGCCCTCCAGGACAGTCCCAGCAAAGGCCCAAGCTCCATGCAGTACTCACTTGTCCAGGCAGGCTACGCTGAGGCACTTCTCAGAGGCAGAATGGGGTGTGGGTGAGGGGGCATGGCCTCTAGCTTCAGTGGAGACAACAGCTGTGGCTGAGGTGGCAGGGGCAGGCTCGGTCTCCCGCAGGATGGAGTCGATGAGGGCGGTCGGGGACAAGGGAGTGTCTACAGAGGACGGGTGCCTGGGACTGGCCTCTTCCACCCGGGGGCTGCGAGGTGGGCTGGGGGGCTCCTCCTTGACATGCACCAAAGGGCTGCTGGACTGGGGCCTGGACACAGTGGGGATGTCAGGAGAAGCCTCAGCTGGCTCCACCACTCCCAACTCTGCCTTGGGCCCGCAGGACAGGAGTGGTAGTGACATGGCTCACCTCTCATCTATGTTTCTGCCTGGGGAGGCCAGGGGGCTGGTTGGAACCAGCTCTGTGATGTCGGAGATTATGGGTCCTGAGCTGGTGACAGAGTCTGGAGCATAGAGGCTGGAGCCACTATAGGCCGGGGACGAAGCCTGCAATCAAAGGCAATGGCCACATGCAGATGTTCCTGTAGCCTGTGGTAGCACAGCCCCATTGTGTCCCACACACTTGGTGGCTGTGCCATCTGGTTGATGCTTACCGAGTACGATCCTGGGCCATGGACACGTTCCAGGGAGTACTGTCGGGCGTACTTGGGCACAGAGTGTGCTGAACTGCTGTCACTCAACATCAGGGGGCTGCAGGAGAAGAGTGGGGTTACGTGTCTGTCAGGATGCAACAGAAGAGGCAAGAATACCCAGGCCTGGGTGGAGGGTGCAGGCATTCCCAGAGCCTTACATCTTTCTCTTTACTCCCAGGATCCGGTTTGATTGCACCAGTGAGATCAGGAACTGAATGAGCTGGGGGGCAGAGAGGACACTGTTCCTCTGGCCCAGTTGTGGAGGGACCCACCTGCTACCAGCTCTGCCTTACCTTGTTGACAACTTTCTGCTGCTGGGCATGCTTTTGCCGCAAGCTGGCCACTTCTCGCCACAGGGCCTCATTCTCACTGTGACACATTAGGTAGTCAGTGGGAGTCTTTTTCAGGAGCCAGGCAGGGCTGCATAGACCTCCCTCAAACCCAGATAGGTAACAGCACAGGAGACAAAACTGGTGCAGGGGTCTTGCTGGTACCAATCTCCCTCCCAGCCCCATTACATTTCTTCTTTGTGATACTGGGGATTGAGCCCAGGGCCTTGTGCATGCCAGGCAAGAGTTCTACCACTGAGCCATATCCCCAGCCTACCCTACTATTTTTTTTTTTTTGTATTTTAGGGAAGGGTCTACAGGGTGTTCAGGGTCTCACTACTAGATCGGATTCATAGTGATCTGCCTGTTGATAGTCTCCCAAGAGCTGGGATTATAGGCACGTGTCACCATGCCCAGTCTCCATTGCCTCTCAGCTCAACCCCAGTTTCTAGGGGACACAAAAATACTATGGTGGGGTTGAAGGGCCGGGGGGGTGGGGTGGGGGGGGTGGGGGGGGTAAGGCAGCAGTGGGGTAGGCCTTGCCTGGTGCACATCAAGATCCTGGCACAATGCTGGCTGGCCCTCCCAGGGTCTTCTTGGAGCTGTGCCCCAGCCCAGCCACCTGCCCCCTAAGAGGGCTAAGAGACAAGTTCTAGACTAGCTCAGGCCTTTTGAGCCACAGTGACACACAGAGAAATCCTGTACCTTGTGGGGGGGCCCAGGACCCCTCACCAGGGTTGAGGTGGCTCTGTTGGGGATGAATTACCTGAGCACTTTTGCCACCACCCAGGTAACCAGCGCCATAATTCATCTCTGACACTCGAGTGGGCTGGTTCTACAAAGCCCCTAAACCAATTTTTGTTTCCATACCCTGGGAAATGGCCACATTCATCTCCCTGGCCTGACGTTGATCTCAAAGTTCATGGGTTCTGCTAGGTCCTGGTGTGGGGAGTCTGAACACCAAGGATTCCTCTGATACTTGGGGGTCATAAGGACCTCCCACATTGAGCCACGGGTGGGACCTCTCAGGATCCCAAAGTCAGCGGGAAGAGAACTATGCTGATTTACTACGGATGATCCTATTTCTCAGTGCCACTCATATGCTAGGCTGCTGCCATGGATTTTCCAAGAACCCAGGTCTTGCAGAGGGTTGGGGTGGGGAGCCCACAGGGCTTCTACAAAGAGCTTAAACTGCTTTCTGCACATAGGCCCATGTGGAGGCATCTGAGAATGGTGATACTTTGTGCCAGGCAATGCTAGGTATTAGGGTTAGCCTCCTGACAGCTCTGATTCCCAGAGAGAGGCCAAATTGCCTGTGGGCACAGAAACCAGGGCAAGACTGACCTTTCCAAGACAGGAGGATGGCTCAGGAGAATGGGAAGCAAAGGCAGTGGGTACTATTAGGAGTGTCCTAGACTTAGAGACTTGCAGGTTCAAGAGTTTCAGCCACAGAAGCCATGGCAAATGGGGCTGAGGGAGGTTGGAGAGCAGCCCTCTGCACGGATGGGTGCGGGTGGGCCTCTTTATCCCTCCCAAGCCATGGACCTACTGCTTCATGGCTAGGAGCTTGGAGTCCATACACTCCTGCTTCCCCTTCATCAGCTGCACATCTGTCAACAGCCTGGTGACACTGTCCTGGTGGGTCTTTCTGTCCTCACTCTTCAGGGTGGACACCTGGATTGAGGGTGAGGAACAAGAGTCTCTTAAGGTGGCACTGAAGCATGGTGGCTCCCATGCTGCAGTAGATCCTGGGGAGAGGGAGCCCTGGGATGCAACGGGAAGAGCCATAGGCCTGTCAATGTGAAGGCTGGAGTGTGTGTGTGTGTTGTATGCTGTCAGAAAGGAATGGTTCCGGGGCATACTGTGTGGACACTGCTCCACACACTCCCTGTAGGGAGTCCAAGGCTAGGCACTCACGCTTGTCACTTTCCTCTTGATGTTCTCCAGGAGCTGCTCCTGACCACGCAGGAAGCATGGGTGCTGGAACTCAGTGTCATCCCTCTCTGGCTTGACCAGGCCACCCTGTTCAATATGGACCACTTTTCGGAAGCCGTCTGCAAACACGGAAGGGTAGGTCTACATGAGGGCAGAGGCCAGAGCCCACACCCATTGTGACAGAGTAGTTTCCACCTGAGGGAAACCCCAACCCCACAAAGCTTCTCCTACATTACATAAGTATTCCACCTCTAAACTGTGTCCCAGCCCCCAGTTCTACTACTTATATGTGGGAGAGGCTCCCCCCATGAGGAACCTCAGGTTTACCCCTCAGGACCACCCAGCCTCAAGGCAAGCCAGGGCTCACCTTCCACTATAGGATCAAATGAATATAGGCCTCTGCTGCACACTCTGTCTTATACTCACACATGTTGAGCTGCCGCACAAAGCTGGCCATGTTGTTGTGCTTGAAGTACTTGGGTAGCACTTCTTTGGCAAACTGGCCCTGGTCGAACACGTGGAAACTGTTCCCGCTCTGTGAGGAGACAAAAGGAAGCTATGTGTAACAGAAGTTATCCTAGGGCTACCCCTGAAATCCCGACCTGTCTCCTGTCCAGCTGGCCTAGGGCTGGGTGGTGGAGGCCACACAGCTAAAAAAGAGTTCTCTTGCCCTGTGGTTCCTTGCATGCTGTGATTACATTCATGAAAAGCCCACAGCACTCTGGCCCCGTGATCTAGGAAACTGGTATTTAGCTTATTCAGCGAATTTTCCTTGCAGACATCTAAAACCTCAAACTAAGATAGCCAAGGAAATGGGACCAAATCTCTTGCCACTCAAGAAAGACACAGTAATGCCCAGAAATGCAAACTCATTCTGCTGGCAGATGAACAAGACTACAGAGTGTCAAGCCCTGCATGTGCAGCCTTCTCTGAACTTAGTTATGGTGGCTCAGGGGAGGAGTCATGGATGGAGAACTGGGCCACACAGCAGGAGGGGATGGCAGTTCTTTGGTGGTACCTGAGCCTAGGAATCAATCAGTAAGGGACAATGAAGCCGGGATCTCCTTATTGGGGGTGGGAACTACGATGTGGGCAGAAGAAACCAGAGAGCTTAGTGGTGCTTAGTGGAAAGAGCTGCTTTCCAACACAGAAACATAAAAATAAGCACAGGCACAAACTGTACTGAGTAGAAACAGCAGTGCAGGGCTTCAGAGCAGCGGGGAGAAAACTGGTAAATGCAGTTTACTCTTCCAGGTCTCTGGAAGGAACCAGTAAACAGTAGCAAAAAGATTAAGTCTTTCTGCCTCTCATGAGTGAGCTGCATGGAGCCTTGGTTCTACTCTCCTGCAGCTCTAAAAGCTGATGACTGTAGTTCCTTCAGGACCCGTTACAGAGGACTCTCAGTATCAGGCAGTTCCCTGGAAGAAGATTCTAAGTGCAAGGATGGTTGGCTGGCATTCATTCATTCATTCATTCATTCATTCATTCATTCATTCATTCATTCATTCAATTGGTTTTTTGAGACAGGGTCTCATTGTGTAATTCAAGCTGACTTTGAACTTACTATGTAGCCTGGACTGGCCTGAAATCTGTACTGATCTTCCACCTCAGCCTCCTGAGATAACAGGCATGCACCACCCTGCCAGCAAGAGATAATTTTTTTTTTTTTCTTTTTGAGACAAGGTCTTGCTACGCAGTTCAGGCTGGCCTTGAGCTCACTTTTGTAGCCCAGGCTGGTCTCGAACTCACACGGATCCTCCTGCCTCAGCCTCCCAAATGCTGGGATTGCAGGCATGCGTCACCACGTCCGGCTGTATTTGATTTTTGAGTAACTGTAAACAGTTAATAAAATAGATTTGTACGTTGGCTTTATATTTAATGAATTAGCAAAACTCATTTAATTTTAGAAGGACTTTTGTAGACTTGGAATTTTTTACATAGACAATCATTATTTGTAAATATATGACAGTTTTGTTTGAACATTTCCTTATAGAAGAGTTATAACTGAGAGTTCAATTGTTTTAGGTCTTTTCAGGTTGCTATTGCATCTTGGGTGGGACCAACAGTTTAAGGTTTTCTTTCTTTCTTTTTTTAAAGGAATGTTTGTTTATTTATTTATTTTATGGCTGGCTCAGCCTGCCCTGGTGGTGGGGCTGGCGCAGCATGTAGTGCTGGGGATCGAACTGCAGTCCCTGCAGTTGCCTAAGCTTTCTTTCCTAAGCAGGTGCTTTAGACCACTGAACCATCTCGTCGGCTCCCAGTTTAAGGTTTTCAAGGGCCAATAGTTTTAAGGTCCTTGGACCTTTTCTTTTTTCCTTTTACCAGACGATTGAACCCAGAATCTTCACACTGAGCTACATCCCAGGCCTTTATTTATTTTTTAATTTTATTTTGAGATAGGGTCTTGCTATATCACTGAATGGTCTAGATTGGGTTCAACCTTCAGATCTGCCTGCCTTAACCTCCCAGAGTATGGTGGTCCCTCACTTATTGTTGAAACTATATTCTAGACACCCCTGCAATAAGTGAAAATCAGTGAAGTAGTAATGTTATTTAATATTTATATATTTAAGGCTTTATAAACCCTTCCCACACTCTTATAAACCTTTCCCATACTTTAAAAATACTTTAAATGTTCTTAATCATTATCTAAACTCATATACCTATGTAATTTTAACAACATACAAATACTGTGCAGTATTGCAAAATTTTACATGGGTACTCACCAACAAAGATACTACTATAATTTGAATGGTGAAGGTGATAAATCAGCTGTGTAGTACTGATGACAATGAAGGTGATGAAAATGAGGTGAATGTACAGTCAAGAACAGTGTCACTGGACTGAGGAGATAGCTCAGTAGAATAAGCGCTTGCCTAGCAAGCATAAGGGCTGAAGTTCAATCCTCGGTGGTGGTAGTGGGGAGAACAGTGTCATATAGGTTATGGGGTAGATATCTATATCGTTTTACAGATCAATGCTACAGTTACTGAGCCAATCAGTACCCAGGATACAGAAGACAATGCTCTGGTTGGTTGCCTTCCATCAATCAGCCAATTGTGTACTGCATACAATCTCACATAGGCAAACTAGCTCCAGTGGTAGCACACACATTTCATTTTCAGTGTATGTATTCATTCACTAATGAAATACATACTATAAAGTGTATTTTATTTTGATTTTAACATTCTTTTAATATCAGTTAACATTTTTTTTATAAGAACCCTTTCTTTATAAGAACCCTTTTTTTAAAGATATGTATTTTCTTTTTCTTTTTTTAAACTTTATTTATGTTATGGGTAGCTCAGCCTGCCCTGGGGGTGGGGCTGGCACACAATGTGGTGCCGGGAATCAAACTGTGGTCCCTGCAGTTGCCTAAGCTTGCCTAAGTGGGTGTTTTAGACCACTGAGTTATCTTGCCGGCCCCTCAATCAACATTTATATATATATATATAACATATATATATATGTTTTTTTTTTTTTTTTTTTTTTTTTGGTCTTTTTGAGACAGGGTTTCAGTATGCAGTGCAGGCTGGCTTTGAGCTTACTTTTGTAGCCCAGGCTGGTCTCGAACTCACACTGATTCTCCTGTCTCAGCCTCCCAAGTGCTGGGATTACAGGTGTGTGTTACTATGCCTGGTTTAGCTATTATTTATATAAATAGTCTCTTCTCTCCTTTTCCTTGGAACTTCAATTTTATTAGATTACATGATTATTACCTCACTGAGGCTATGCTAATGAAGGTCAGTGTGGGTTCTTTCTGTTGTTTCTTATTTAGTGATCTTTTCTGTTCCACCTTTTAATCTATGATTAACCCACATTAGTGACCTTAAAAAATAATCTTTCAATTCTAGAGTACTTGTAAATTTAGAAAAAAGTTGGCAAGATAGTACAGAAAGGTTCCATATAGTCCACATCTAATTTCTCTGTTGAAGACATTTTACCTTATTTATACAGCATACTGCCAAAGTTCACTGGATACCTTAAGAAAGTCTACACTTTATTCTTCATTTGAATATTTTCCTTGTTCTCTGGGACACTGTCTAAAATACAACATTTAGCTATCATGTGTTCTTACATTTCTTTTGGTGCGATGGTTTCTCAAGACTTTCCTAGTTTTGGATGATTTTTTTTTTTTTTTTTTTTTTTTTACTGTACTTCATAGAGGGTCTCACTACACAGCTCAGACTGTGATCCTCCCGTTTTTAGCCTCCCCAGCCCTGGGATTTCAGGTGTGTACCACCACACCGGGTCTCTGTGGCTGGCTCAGCACCCCTGGGGGCAGGGCCAGCACAACACACCAGGAATAGAACCCCAGCCACTGTGCTTTGCCCACCCGCCCGCCTGCCCGCCTGCCCGCCTGCCCGCCTGCCCGCCTGCC
>PVKN010001872.1:25135-47069 GCA_004027915.1 Capromys pilorides | reverse complement strand
GCCAGGCATGGGGTGAGGCGAGGGGCGGGCCAGGGCGAGGCGCGAGGCGGGGCGCTTAAAAGAGGGACTATTTAGACCAAAAGGAAAAGGGCTCAGAAAACCGCCAATGTTGCTAAAACAGATTACTACAGATCTATCAACACAGATTTACTATTATAGTTCTGGAGGGAGGAGATTCTGTGGATTCTGAACCTTGAGATGTTCTTGCTTGACTGGTGCTAATGTTGAACAGTAGCACCCACTACACATTTGCTTTCCTTCCTTACCCACCAAAAGCACCTGTGCTAGTGAGGGTCATGGAATGGTCCCCACCGCTGCTGTAGATTGAATCATGTGCTGTATAATGTTAGCCCCTACATTTCGCTTCTGATTTGTAATTGTTTCTCTTTGTGCTCTGCACTCAGTCACTGTTGCGTGTTCTCTTTCACAAAATATGTGCTCAATAAATGTGTTGGGAATGAATGAAAAAGTGAACTGGTAAAAGAATAAATGAACAGCCTTCTGGACTGGGAAACATGAATTTAGGGTGATCAGAATGTAGCAGCTTTGGACAGTGAAGAATTCCTGCAAAAGACCTGCATCTGCGGGGTTCATGAGCAGAACAGGAGGCATCCCTGGGAAGAGCTTTGCAGAGTCATGTTGCCCGTTGGAGTGAAAAGCTCTCAAGAATGAGTTTGTGTTATAAGCTAGGTTAAGTGACTCCATTTTATACTACTTCATGAGTTGCTTGTCCTCTGGCTCCCCTTGCCCAGCCATAAATTAAGGAATGTGCTAAGCCTTTTAGAGACAAGATGAGACCCCAAGTATCCCAATGCTCAGACCAAAAATTGACTTAATCCCTGCCCTAGTTGACACGAGCCCTCCTATCCTAAGACAAACCATGCCTTTGCATTGGTTTAGTCCAAACTCCAATACGACCAAAACTTTGTATTTCCCCTTGTTGTAAGACGACTTCGATTTTCGCTCTCTGTAACAAACTTCGTCCTTGTTAAAAGCTGGCTCTGCTCTCTGTAGCAGACTTTGTGACTGCCGCATTGTAAAACCTTGTTCTCATAAATTTGCAATATCTCTTCTTCCTCCCTGACCCTGGTGCCAAATGTCCTTCCTGATTACAAACAAAGCAAGCCCTGTAACATCCTCTCTCCCTCCCTAATCCAAGTGCCAAATGTCTTGCAGAGTTCTCTCCAATCAAAAGCAAGCTCCCCTTTCTCCACCCCACCCCCATGATTTCCCCTGTAAATATCTTTGTTCTCTCTCAGTGGGGGCTCCATTCTCCTGACCCATAGGAGGGTTTGGGCCACTGAGCTCAGCTAAATAAAGAGCTACAGGGGCCGGCGAGATGGTTCAGTGGTCTAAAGCGCCTGCTTAGGAAAGCTCAGGCAACTGCAGGGACTGCGGTTCCATCCCCGGCACCACATGCTGCGCCAGCCCCACCACCAGGGCAGGCTGAGCCAGCCACAAAATAAGTAAATAAAGAAACAAATAAACACAACAAGCAAACAAATAAATAAATAAAATTTAAATAAATAAATAAATAAATAAATAGCTACAAATTTTGGGGGCCGGCAAGATGGCTCAGCGGTCTAAATCACCTACCTGCTTAGGAAAACTTAGGAACTGGAAGGACCACGGTTCGATCGATACCCGGCACCACATGCTGTGCCAGCCCCAGCCCCAGGGCAGGCTGAGCCAGCCATAATACAAAAATAAATAAATAAATAAATAAATAAATAAATAAATAAATAAAATTTTAAAAAAAAATTTTTTGCTTTTGGGTCTTTGTTTTCATCACCATGTGCAACAGTTTGTACTGCCTCAAAATAAATGAAAAATAATATGACACTAATGAAAATTTGCTAAGAAACTAGACTTGAAGTACTCTCACCATTATAAATAAATAAATTAATACATTAGTAAGCGAGAGTTGATATATTAATTTGATTGTAATAATCACATACATATCCAACCATGCTGTAGGCATTATTTATCTATGGTTTTTTTCATTTTGTTTGTGGTACCAGGGATTAAACTCTGGTCCTTGTGCTTCCCAGGCAGGCACAAGATACAAAAAAAAAAAAAAAAAAAAAAAAAAAAAAAAAAAAAAAAAAAAAAAAAAAAAAAATATATATATATATATATATATATATATATATATGTTTCTAAGAGCTATAAGTAAAGCGCCACAATCAAAAGAGCATTTGAAAGAAAGAATCTTTTGTTGGAATATTTTTTCTTAGTCTTAAATTAAATGTTCAGCCCTAAAGCTAGGCTCTCAATTGACTTGAGCTGGTTACCCAGTATCACCAGTTACTCAAGGAGGTAAAATGATCTGATGGAGATAAAGCACTTAGCCTGGGAGCTAGTGTTTTTAAAAAATAATACAGGGGACAGTGAGATGGTTCAGTGGTCTAAAGCGCCTGCTCAGGAAAGCTCAGGCAACTGCAGGGACTGCAGTTCGATCCCCAGCACCACATGCTGCGCCAGCCCCACCACCAGGGCAGGCTGAGCCAGCCACAAAATAAATAAATAAATAAACAAACAAACACAACAAACAAATAAATAAATAAATTTTTAAAAAATTAAAAAATAATACAATAAATTATTGTATTGTTATCTCTCAGGGATATTGTTATAAATGAAATAACAAGTCAAAGTACCTAGAACAACCTCTTAAAGATAACCTCTTAAGTAGGGCTTGGTAGGACCAACCAGACAGCTCAGCAGATTAAAGAGCCTGCTTAGGCAGGCACAGGGACCAGGGATTGATCCCCGGCGTACCATGCCAGCCTGACCCCTGGGCACACTGAGACATGGCTATTGAGACTGGGCATAGTGGCTGTAATCCCAGTGCTTGGGAGGCTGAAAACTGGAGGATTACTAGGAGTCCAATCTGTGTAGTGAGACCTGCAGACCCTGCAATAAATACATTTTTAAAAAGAAGGCTTGGTGATTAGAGACCCTTTCCTCTGTGTGAGTTCTCAGAGATGCTTGCAATGAGTCTCAAATCTCCTGCCTAGTATTATAGGGGTGCGTGATGAGAAGAGAGAGCAAGAAACAACACAGAAGTGCAGGCAGGGACCTGGAATGATCCATGGAAAGCAGAAGGCCACCCAGCACTGCTCCTCCTCATAACAGGTCAGATCTACACAAGATGATGTGTTTTAGGCACTCAGCCACAGTGGGCTGCCCAACAGGCAGGTTCAGGTTGACATCAGCTCACCACCACCTCATAACTATGTATGGAAACCATGGGCATCACGGCAGGCTATCCTTGTCAAACTTACTGAAAGAGGATGGGGTGGAAGAGGTAGAGAGAGACTGGCTGGATAGAGGGCAGGTGTCTGTTTAACAGGATTTTGTTCCCAAAAAGAGATATAGAGAAAAGAATGTAGAGAAGGTATTCTCCATGCTGTACTCTACTTCTTCTTTCCATGTCCAACATATTCGTAGATGCTGTCCCACTGGAGGGAACCATTTCCTCTGGAGTGTTAGGCAAACCACTGCATTTTGCCCTTGGGATGAAGTAAGCTCAAGCAGCCTGGCCTTCAATGGAACTCCATTTCTGGGGCCCGCCTCATTAGAAATCAGCAGGGAACAATTCAGCCTCAATATATTTGACAGTAGGACTGGATTGAATGAGCTGCCATACATCCGCAAGCTAACCTGAAAACAGAGTGAACTACCCCATCCACCAAGACTCCCTAATACAGCACCAGCTGTAAAGGAGTATGAACTCATCTAAAATGAGTTAGGGGTTCTGTCTCAGTTACTCTTCTCTTGTTGCTGGGACAAGGAAAGGTTTATTTAGCTCAGTTACTGGGGGTTTTAGTCCATACTCAGCTGGCTCCATGGCAGAGTGGCACAAGGCATAGAGCATCCATTCATGGTGGCAGCGAAGGGAGGAGTAGCAGCAACAACAATGGCAACTGTGGCTGCAGAGAGAAAGTCTGTCTCTCTTAAGTTGTCTTCAGGCTATCTGTTCCAGGCTGGAGGAAGTACTCACACTCATAATCCTAGTAGTACTAAAGCCCATAATCCTAGTGGATCATGAATTAATCTCAAACTATAGAAGTCTCTGCCTCATGACTGCATGAGGCTTTGGGGGGACAACTAGAGACAA
Organism: Capromys pilorides; assembly: GCA_004027915.1. Classification (NCBI taxonomy): domain Eukaryota; kingdom Metazoa; phylum Chordata; class Mammalia; order Rodentia; family Capromyidae; genus Capromys; species Capromys pilorides. The sequence goes on along the minus strand of PVKN010001872.1, from coordinate 42,949 downwards.
ATCATAACAGGTTCCCAGTGAAGCTACCACCTTCTGTGAAGCTTTGGACTAAAAGAGATGGCTGAGCATGGTGGTACACATGTATAATCCCAGCACTTGGGGGTCAGAGGCAGGAGGAACAATGGGAGTTTACAGCCAACCTAGTGTACATAGTGAGTTCAAGGCCAGCCTAAACTATATATTGAGATCGTGTTTCAAAAACAAAACAAAACAAATTGTATTACAAATAATGAAAAAGAAAAATGAAAGATAAAGGATTGAAATGCTGCATCTTGTTGGTAGGCAAAACCGATGGCTAACACAGGGACTCAGAAAAGAGACAGTCAGGCTTTTTTCCGCCATCTTGGAGTCTGGGGAAGCCTGCTGGGAACAGGACTTCTAAAAGGCAAATATATTTGGAAGACTGTGATGCAAGGCCATTTTTGCTGGCTATAAGTGAGATCTTCAGAATCAGAGGGAACACATAGCTCTTCTTAAAATTGAAGATGTTTATGCCCAGGATGTGCTTATGTGTACAAAGTGAAAAACAATACAGTGACTCCAGGTGGCAAACCAAACAAAACCAGAGTGATCTGGGGAAAAGTACGTCAGGCCCACAGAAACAGCAGCATGACTTGTGCCAAGTTCTGAAGCAACCTTCCTGCTAAGGCCATCAGACACAGAATCCATGTGATACTGTACCCCTCAAGAATTTAAACTAATGGAAAATAAAAGTGCATTGTGCTCTTGTATTTTTTTAAAAAAAGAAAAGAAAAGAGACAGTCAGAACTGGCAACAGGGGCTGGGGAGATAGCTCCCTGGCACAAGTGCCTGCCTAGCAAGTGCAAGGTTGTGAGTTTAAACCCCAGTCTTGAAAAAAAAAAATAATAATAACAACTGGTAACAGTGCATGATTTCTCTGGACAGGGAAACACAGAGGGATGAAAAATAAAAGTATCTTTTTTTTTTCAAATGTATTTGGTACAGGGTCTCACTATGCAGCTTGGACTCAGTGATCCTCCTGTTTTCAGCCTCCCTAGTGCTGGGATTATAGGTGCGCACCACCACACCCAGTCTTAATGGCCAGTTTAGTGTACCTGGGGTGAGGCCAGCATGGGATGTGTTATGGGATCAAACCCAGGTCCTTGCGCTTACCTAGGCAAGGTGTCACTCATGCTCAGTAGGCCCTCCCATTGTCTACACCCAAACATCATGTTGAAGCAAGTTATCACACATCATTCATCCCAGCACCACACACACTAGACCCAGCACCTTCAAAGAGTACCATCTAGGGCCAGCCAGATAGCTCAGCAGATTAAAGAGCCTGCTTAGGCAGACGCAGGGACTGGGGTTGATCCCTAGTGTGTCTTGCCTGCCCCGCCCCCTAGATCATGGATATGTGATACTAGATTATGAGTGCGTGATACTGAATTAGTCTACTGACTGATTAAGCATAGGTGTGGCTGTGGGTGTGGATGATGGATTTATTGAAGAGGGAATACAAATCCTGGGTTTCAGTGGCACTGATCACTAGTCTTATAGCCTGGATTGAATAAAAATGAAATGAAATCTCACTGCTTGCTGTTTGTCATGCCCCTCTGCCATGCCACCCTGCCTTAGAGCCAGCCAGTTATGGACTGAAACCTCTACAAACATTAGCTAAAATAAATCTTTCCTTCTTTAACTTGTGGACATCTGGTATTTTGTCTCAGCCACAAGAAAGTAACTAAGACATTTAATGACTCCCTTTTCTGCAATTACTGTCTTTCCTTGGCTTGTGACAGTAGCTCTCTGCTCTGTCTTCACTTCCCTTCTCTTCTGCATGTCCGGCTCTCTCTAAATGCCCTGCTCCTTTCTCTGAGAATATATTGGTTATAGTTAAGTCCTAAGGGGATAATCAAGGATAAAGCCCTCCCTCAAGATCGTTAATTGAATCACACATTTTGCTATGTCAGTTAACATTCACCTACTTCACAGAGCCGACAGAAATCTTGCAATTGGGAAAGGAACAATAATTTATCTACAGGTCCTCACAAATTTTTAGAAGACCTGGAAAAGCCAACTTGAAAAATATTGAAAGATATTCTCTTTTCCAAATACCTTCTCTTTCCTTCACTTCCATCTTAGTTCTTATTTAAATAACTTATACCGGTATGGAATTTAATGGTTTGAAAAGTTATTATGCATTTATCAGCTCATTTCATTCCCATAAAACCTATACATCTGGTATTATCACTGTAATTCCATTTCTCATGAGTAAATGAAGACTTGGGGACAGTTTAAGTGACATAACCAAGGTGACCAGGGTAGGAAACTCTGTCTCACAGTCTGACCTGCACCCTTGGGCTATAGATCCTGTGGGTCTTTCATCGCCTGCCTGAATCTTGGTTGTAGGATCAAGAAGTTTCAACCCGGGATGTGGTAAATGCACTTAGAGTTGATACAGTTTTCATTATTCCTCCTGTTGAAGATAGCCAAAAGCCTGGGCAGTATATAGAAAACCAACAGCAGATGATTCCAAAAGCAGAGAAAATAAGGCTGCCTGGCTGGAGACGTGGGAGCAGAGGGTCGAAACACCAATGAGCCCTGGGATTTCTTTTCCTTTTCTTATATGTGCTGGACTGGGTACTAGAGAACCTCCAAGAATGCCAACAGACACAAGCAAGATAAAATTTCAAGATGGCCTACTTGCTGTCTCTGACAAAGTACTAAGCAAACAGGCAATGCTTCAGGACAGAAAATGTTTAGAAAATACCTACCCTACTGCAACCAGACACCATGAAGAGTCACCTGCTTCCCCTTTCAACCCTGTCTAAGTCAAATAAGGAGCCTAAGTTCCCCACCTTTAGGCAGCCATAGTGAAGCACCTGCCCCCCTTCACCATATGTTCAGCACCATCAGAGTACTGAGAGCCCAGATTTTCATCCCTTTCCAGGGGTAACTGCCTTTCTGTCTAAGGGTAATGAGGTGCACTGCTGATTCTGCCAGGATAGAACCAGGAGTCCATCTGAGACTGACCTAGTAGTGATGAGACACTTTTCCCTCAACTCAAGGAAACTTAGAGAACCTCACCTCTGTCTGGCATTAGTAAGGTGACACTGCCCCACACATACACACACCAGTCATCAAGGTGTCAGAGGAAGCCTGCTAAATAGAGTATTTAAGCAAGAATCAGGGAGCCCACAGTGTCCCACAGACAATAAAGAAAAAATCATGCATTATGCTAAAGCCAGGGAAATATCAGCTTCAATGAAAAAGACATCAGCAGATGGCACCACTGAGATGACTGATGTGTTGGAATTCTTTGATGTGGATTTCAAACAATCACAAAAATACTTCAATGAGGACCAGCCAGATTGCTCAGGGGACTAAAGTGCCTACCTAGGCAGGCACAGAACTGGGGTTTGATCCCAGGTTTGCCATGCTGGCTTTCTCCCGGGGGCACACTGAGACGGGCGATTGAGACTGGGCATGGTGGCATACACCTATAATCCCAGTGCTTAGGAGGCTGAAAACAGGAAGATCACTATGAGTCCAATCTACATAGTGAGACCCTATAGACCCTGTACTAAATACATTTTTAAAAAATTTTCCATGAGCAGTTATGAATACACTTGAAACAAAAAAAGAGAAAATTTTAGTGAGTAGAAGATATAAAGAACACAAAGTGGAAACTTCAGCACTGAAAAATACAGCTAATCCCACCCCAAATTCTCAACAGATGGCCACAGTATACAATGTAAGGGACAGGAGAAAAACATCCATGAAGTTGAAGATAGCAATGTGAATGACATAAGCTAAACAAACTTAGATTGGGTGAACAGATTGTCCTTGTCCTCCTGACTTTTTGAAATCATATTAGACCACTGAAGTAAAATGCAAAGCTTTATGTGAATATGTCTCTCAGTATATGTCGGGAATATTTAATAAAGTGATCTTACAAATGGGGAGGTAAAGAGTCTTATGTAGTAAGGTTTTTACATTTGCCTGTGTGGTAGGATATGGACCCCAGTGGACCTTTGTGGTGATGGGATAGTTTTGTGATTTATGGTGGTAACTGTGAGAATCTACATGATAAAATGGCATAGGGTTATATGCACACATTGTACCAACGTCAACTTATGGTTTTGCTTTTGTACTATAATCTCATGAAAGGTACCTATTGGGGAACACTGGATGAAGCAGATACGGAACCTTTCTGTGCTATCTTCACAACTTCCTGTGTACCTAAATCCACCTTTAAAAAAATGCTTTGTGAAGAAGAGTAGAGGGGCATCATCGAAGGCCACTGGAGGATGCACTTGCAAGCTGGAGGCCACACATGGTCAACATGATGCTCAGAGGACAAAAGTCTCTGCACTGGAACCTTTAGCCTCACCCTCCAGTGACATCACAAAGCCTCAGAAGTCCCACTAACACAAGAATTTTGTAAACTGTCATCACAGGGCTGTTTGCCTCGGAAGCCATCAGTCAACCCTGCTGAGGACACTTCTCTCCCTTCTCTGCTATTGCAAAGGAAAATGGTCCCATATGAGGAACAAGACCCACGGCCACTTGGACGCAGCTTCACCCGCACTCCCGGGGTGTGAGGGAGAACCATCCCCTGGTCCTGTGGACAGTCTGCTACACCACACATCTCAGTTCTCCAAGGAAACTATGTGGTCCTTAATGTTCCCAGCCTTATTTTGGGACCAGGACCCACTCACTACTGCTGTACCTGACTCTGTCTACCTCATAAAAATAGTGCTAAAAGTTCTCATGTTCTTCATAGTCCTGATGTTTCTGATCGTTCTCCTCATCCTGATCTGGAATATCATGAACGAGGTGGACAACGACAGCGAGCTGACAGCAGAATCACTGGAGCAAAGATCTGCGTCCCTGGGTGGAGACTTCGTTGAGGTGGGAGCCAGGCAGACAAAATCAGAGCCTGGGGAGGAAGCAGTGCTCTAGGCCCCCAGGTCCCCAATTGCCAGGTGCACCCCAGGGGCCTCATGTCCCTCCTCCACCCTCACCTCTGTCATCCACACTCATCCTGCTGTTCTCTGGCTTGACCCAGCTTCTGAGGGTAAATATTTTGCCTCTGGATCTTCTATAGAAACGGCTGCTGATTTCTGTACTGACAGAGCAATGGAACAAATTTATAAAAATAACTTTAATAACAAATTTTTAAATTGAATATATGCTTGACTATTGGATATCAGAATGGTTGGGAGTTCACAGAATCGGAAACTTCAAAGTGAAATTATACCAGAAGCTCACTTCCAGGAGACATTGGGAACGATGCCCCCTACCCTGAGGTCTGTGTACAGCTCTTCCTCCTTTTCGCCTACCACAGAAAATAAAGAGTACTTATTCTCAAAAATGAGTGGTTTTTCTCTCCTTTTTTCTCTCATCCTCCAACTTAGTGGGTTGGCAAAATTTAAAAATATCATTCTAAAGTTATAATTTTCCTTTTTTATCTTTTCTGAATTTGGAACAAATTAACTCCCTTTTCAAATGTAATCCAAATGAAAGAGGCAATTTTTTGAAAAACCACACTCACATTCAACTGAGTTTCAGTTACCCTAAAAAGAACTTGACTATTTGCCTTTTGTGAAAAGTATTTTTCTGAGAGAAAAAAAATCTGACCCTATTGCTAACTCCTCTTCTCAGAAGCATATTAAGTGTCTCCTTGTCTTCGCACCTCTTCACTGGACACCTGAAGCTAAGAGTTGCTTCCTCAAAAGGTTTTTTCTTTTTTTTTTTTTTTTTTTTGCAGGACCAAGATATGAACTCACGACCTTGCACTTGCCAGGCAGGCACTTGTGTTGTGAAGCTATCTCTCCAGCCCCTCTCTCCCTACCTTTATTATTTATTTATTTATTTTATTCATTCATTCATTCATTCATTCCTTTTTTGCGGGCTGGGGTTTGAACTCACAACCTTGTACTTGCCAGTCAGGCACTTATGCCACAGAGCTATTTCCCCAGCCCCTCTCAAAAGCTTTTTATTCTGCTGAGGCTCACAGGACTGTTCACCGCCTCTTCTTGGTTCTTTTTTTTTTAATTTATTTATTTATTTTATTTGTTTGCTTGTTGTGTTTGTTTGTTTCTTTGTTTATTCATTTTGTGGCTGGCTCAGTCTGCCCTGGTGGTGGCGCTGGCACAGCATGTGGTGCCGGGGATCAAACTGCAGTCCCCGCAGTTGCCTGAGCCCTCCTAAGCAGGCGCTTTAGACCACTGAACCATCTCACTGGCCCCTCTTCTTGGTTCTTAATTATGCACTCTGCTCGTTTTATTTGTGCTTTAACCTACAGGAATCGAGAGGTTTGTCCCCTTGGTGTTGAGGCTGGTGCTGCTACCTGCTTAAAGGGTGTGCACTCCAGTCAGGGCTCCCATCTGCCTCTTCAGTGTCTGGTGGTGGTAGTTATCGGACAGCTTTTGTGGTGAGTCAGCTTCAGCAGATACAGACACAAGTAGAACTCAAAGGCCTCTTGGCCAAGGAAGAAGACACGCGTGCCGAAGGTGGCTTGGACCCCTTTTCTTAGGTTCCAGGTAGCGTTCTGCTGAAGTTGGTGATCACAGCACTTCTTGATCAAATATGCATGCTTGGGGAGGGCAGCAGAATGAGGAACAGCATCTGGGCATGGGCAGGAGTATGCACACTTCAGCCTCAAGGGGACCTCAGTACTCCCCATGCAGCCTGGGCTTTCTGTGCTGTCCCGTGAATGCCCCTGTTCATCTACAGCTGTAAGCACACATCAGAGAATGTTTCTAGAAGGTTCATAGGAGAAAATGGTGCTTGGTCTGAGAGCTAAAGTAGGTTAGGAATGAAGAGACCTAAGCACCAGAAAGAGGGAGAGAAAGGAAGGTAGGGGAGGGAAAAGGAGGAGAGACGCAAGGAGGAAGGAGAGAGAGAAAGAGGAAGAAAGGAAGGAAGGAAGGAAAGAGGGAGGGAGGGAGGGAGGGAGAGAGGGAGGGAGGGAGGGAAGGAGGGAGGGAGGGAGAAAGCCAACTAAGACCCATAGAGGAGGCTGGGACATTAATGGGATAGGAGGGCCTGTGCTTCTGAAACACACAAAGCTCAACAATAGAGCACTACGAGGTTGGAGGCATAGCTGGGAGAAGATCACATGAAATCCTGGTGGACAGAAGTAACCAGAAATGGAAGTGGGAGACAGATCTCCATAAGTTCGTTCCGATTAGTACACTCCATTTTTAAGCCATGTGTATGTATTAACAACTCTGGGAAGTATTATCCGACACTTCCTTGGAACTGTAACTCCCCCTCCTCCCATAAAACTCACAACCATTTTTTTTTGTTTCCTAGGATTTCCATGGTCTCCTAATTCCTCATGAATCCCACATGTTTCTTGGTTTCTGTGTTATATTTGGGATTTACTGAAAATCTGCTAAAATGCGTTGTAAGCTAATGACCACCAGGTGGCGGCAAAAGGCTGATGAAACTGGTCCTCCTAGCTACCAGTACGTAGAAGGGATCCGTCCGACGCTGAGGGCTTCCTTGGGCCAATAATAACCTCAGTGGTTCTGAGAAAGGCCAGGGATGGTGTGCTGGTGGGAAAGTCTTCACATATGAACCTTCGGGGGCCCTGTAGGCTGGCACAGTCAAACACAGCTTCCTGAAGCAAGTGCGTTGTTAGGGAGCAGACCACGATAGAATGCGGAGTAGAAGGGTGCGCTTGAGGCATGCTGAGAGGCTGAACCAACATCCCCACGCTGCTGCTTCAGAAAGTACCAGACTATGGTAACATACCTCACGGGCCAGGCTAGGGTGTCCAGCTTCCACTCAAAGGAAGCCAGGGGAGAGTGAGAAAATGACTATCCAGGATGAATCAGGCAGGTGTTGATGTTGCAGGATAAATAACAGTGGGAAGAAGGTGGTTAAAATTTTAGGTTAACAGCAACCCTTTCCAAAGTTGATGCCACTTGAGGGCTGGGGAAATAGCTCAGGGCACAGCTAACTGCCGGGCAAGTGTAAGGTTCTGAGTTCCATCTCTGGTTCCAAAAAAATAAAATAAAATAAAATAAATAGGTCTAATAAAAAAAAAAAAAAAAAAAAAGTTGATGCCACTTCCTGTTTCTCTGACTTTGGGCAAGTGAATTCAGAGAGGCCCCTCTTCAAAAGTCTGTCAGAAAGCATGCACTCAGAATGGGGACCTCTGCTCCTCGCAGCCCCCAACCCTGCACATCAGAGCTGACATAGGCAAGGGTCAGGGAGACATCTACACTACCTCCTCAAGAGGGTGTGGGTAGAAGGAGACACCCCCCACACCAGCCTCTCCATTCCTTTGGATGTCCTCTCTCTGTTCCAGGCCACTGAAGCTCAAAGTCATGGATGCTCAGAGCAGGCAGCAGCTGGAGAAGCTGTCATCCTCTAGCCAGACTCAGGAAGTGTCACAGCCTGAGGGCCTTAGGCCACCAGACTTCTACCCTCATTTTCCCAAGAAGGCCTCCTGGGTGCCTGACAGGGTAAGCAAGGACAGCACTGTGTGTGTGAAGGGTCTTCCAAGGACACACAAAAGGCCAGAGAAGCATGAGGGGTGGGGGTCGGTGCACAGGGCTCCCTGATTCACGCCAGCCCATGGTACTCAGAGTAGGGCCCTGGAACCCCAGGGGGTGTCCCCTTAAGTCATTTTTTTTTCTTTTTGTTTTTTGCGGGACTGGGGTTTGAACTCACGACCTGCCAGGCAGGCACTTGTGCCTCGCAGCTATCTCCCCAGCCCCCCTTAAGTCACTCTTAAGGGATCCACAAGATGGGATGATCATCTCCATAAAAATATTAAGATTCATTTGTATTTTCCTTTTGCATGGTCATTCTTTTGTGGGTGCACAGGACTTCTGAGCAACCCAGGGTACGTGGTAAAGCTGTTCACAGATACATAAACAGTTCCATTTTTCTGTCTCATGTTACATGTATGCTATGGTGTGTGTCTAGTTATCCCCCCAAAGCCTCGTGCAGTCATTGGGGTGGCTTCTAGAGTTTGCAATTCATGATCCAATACTGGGGTTATGGGTGTGAGTGCTGCACCCGCCCTGGGGTGGATAGCCTCAATGCAGTAGAAGGACGGGAGAATGGCTACATGAACAGCTGCCCTCTGCCATGTGTCACTCTGCCTTGGACCCAGCCAAGTATGGATTGAAATCTCCACTAATTGTTAGCTAAATAAACCTTTCCTTCCTTAGTTTTGGGTATTGGGTATTTTGTCCCAACAACAAGAAAAGTACCTCAGACAATAGAATAAAATATGTTTGTCATTATTTTTACAAGAACTAATAGGCACTTTTTAAAAAATTAGTGAGGTAGGGACCCGGGAGCTAGCTCCATGGCACAAGTGCCTGCCTGGCAAGCACAAGGTCATGAGTTCGAACCCTGATCCTGCCAAAAAAAAAAAGATTAGTTGGGTGTTGGAGCCCAGATGAAGAGGCTCGACCTTGAAGAGACAGTCTGATATGGAAGCAAAGCATGGCAACGTGCAGGTCATTTGGGCAAGAGGCCTGTTATGGTTTGTGTCTAGTTGTCCCCCCAAAGCCTCATGCAGTTATGGGGCAGGGACTTCTAGAGTTTGAGACTAACTCATGATCCATTGGGATTATGTGTTTTAGTACCACTGGGATTATGGATCTTAGTACTGCTGGGATTATGGTTGTGGTCTGAGGCAGATATCCTGAGGTAGCCTGAATTCTAAGAGAGACAGAGAAACAGACTCTCTGTTGCTTTCTGTTGCCCTAGTTGGTTGGTTGCCTCTGTTGCTACGGTTGGTCTGTTGTGTTGTTGCTGTTCCACCACCCTGAACTGCCGGCCTCTGCCATGTGCCTCTCTGTCTTGGATTGGATCCAGTGGAGTGTGGACTGAAACCTCCAGTAACTGTGAACTAAATAAACCTTTCCTTCCTTCATTTTGCATGTTGGGTATTTGTCCCAGCAACGAAAGAAGAGTAACAGAGACAGAGCCCAATGGTGGACTCAGTGTCTTCTGTTTATCAGCATGGCCCTAGGAAGCTATTCTGATTCCAAAGAAGGTTTAGGGTTAAGTGGGACAAATGTTGGGCACAGCACCGAGGTCCTCTGTATAGAGGGCAAAATAAGCCCATTTGCTGGACCAGCAGTGCAGCCCTCCTGACCCCCAGTGGGTTTCCTTTCTTTTCATTCTGTCCTTCCTCTACTCTGATCTCCTCTGCAATTGCTGGGCCCCCACAGTGGGATTTTTCTCTACTATCATCGCTAGGGATAAATAGAACCCCCATCAGCTAAAGCTCAATGGGCTCCTTCACCATTTTTAAGATTGTAAAGAGGCCCTGAGAGCAAAGAGTTTCAGAGCAACTGATTTAAACTCCCCTAGGAGTTGGGCATGATGGTACATGCCCATAATACCAGCACTTGGGAGGCTGAAGCAGGAGGATCAGTGCGAGTTCGAGACCAGCCCAGGCTACAAAAGTGAGCTCAAGGCCAGCCTGAACTGCATAGCGAGACCCTGTCTCAAAAAGACCAAAATATAAAATTAAATTAATTAATTAATTAATTAAGAATAAACTCCCCCAGGGCTGGCCAAATAACTCAACAGATTAAAGCACCTATAAGCAGGTGCAGGGGCTGGGTTCAATCCCCAGGCCTGCCATGCTAGTCCCACCCCTGGGGCACATTGAGACAGCAACTAAGACTATAATCCCAGCTCTTAGGAGGCTGTAAACAGGCAGATCACTACAAGACTGATCTAGTAGTGAGACCCTTAACACCCTGTAGACCCTTCCCTAAAATACAAAAAATAAACTCTCTAAGCCTCTGAACCCTTATCTGTAAAATGCTCCTGTATTTATTTCACAGGATAGGTTGAAGATAAAAAAAAAAAAATAGATGCCCCATATTCACTGCCTATCCCAGGTGTCACAGTAGGTCACTGCCTGGCTGGCTCAGGTGTCCTATCTCTCCAGCTGGGCTTCTCACCTGAGGGCATTCATGGCTTTCTCTGGGATGTGCAGAAACCAGTCTGAGCCCTGGAAACTGCAGCCCTGTGGAGTGTGGGAACATCTTCCTGATTAAGGACAAAGTCCCCATCAGTGCCTGGGACAGATGCCCACTCAGGGGCACTGAACGGCAGGTGATGATGGTCCCGCTGGACTCGCCACAGTGAGGTACACTGTTGGGACCCGCTGAAAACCTGCGGTCTGCTCCTGCATCTGCAGCTCCCCTGTGTCACCACGTGAAGGCAGTAGAACACCAGAGCCCCTCAGGATGGAGAGCAGTTCTGGGCACTTCCAAAATAGGAAGTCACTTCAGAGTGTTTCCCTTAAACTGCTGTTTTCAGCACTGCGAGGTTTCCCAGGTATGAGTGAGTAGAGACAGACAGTTTGGCTACAGGACAAGGAGTCCCCTGACAAGGATAGGAGGACATCCCTGCAGAGTCCCCATTGTCCACCTACCTCTCAGAAAGAAGGATTTCAGGATCGTATGGCTTCCCAGTCCTTTAATCCTGCTGCTCCTACCCCCTCCTCCCAAAAAGTCAATCTTAATTCTAATTAGAATTAGAGATATGATAAAGGCAAAGAATTAGATGATGGACTCTGGGACCTACTTGGTCTCTTATTCCCTGTATTAAACAAGCCCCAGTTTCCTCATATGTAAAATAGAGAGGAAAAAAATGACTGCATCTCATAAGGTCGAGGCGAGAGTCACAGAAGAGACCTGTGAAGTCTGAGTTGCTCTTCTGTAATTCTTGCTGTTAATATCCTAGGCTGATAGAGACAACAGTTCCTTGTTAAGATGGCCAGAAAAACAAAAGTGCCTGGCTCAGACTCAGAAAGGAACAGTGACTGAGCCGAGGTCCTTAGAACTGCATGGGTCTCCCTGATTTAACTAATTCCTCATCTAAGTATGATGGTCCTGAAGGAACCATTTAAGTACTTTCCAGTTCATAATGATGAAAGCTATATAACACTGCAGAGTTTGCACGGCGACTTAACCTGTGCTGTCCCAACTCCCCAAGGGCAGCTCAGAAGCTGCACGTGTCTTCTCACTGGATGATGACAGCAGAGAATGCAGGAAGTTGATGCTCAGGCTCTTGAAGTTCCCCAGGAAGAAGGACTGTGAGAAGATGGAAAAACGGAGAGGAGAGCCCGAAAGCTGAGGTCAGGTGGAGCCCTCTCTGGATGGGAGCAGAGGAGCTGCTCAGCCCCCACAGCATGTGTAGTTACACCTTGGGCAGGCTGGTGTCATGTGACACCCTTCCGGCCTAGCAGCCCATGGCTTGGATTGTCTCGGGGCTCGGTGTTCCGTGGCCTGCAGCAGCTTGTTCACGTGGCTTGCCTCTAGGGCTATTTGGTCTCCAGTGGGGTTTGTCTCACACCTGCACATGTGATTAATTTCTAGCTTCAGCAGCTCCCTATAGTTGCTCAGGGTCAAGTGAGTCGGGGTGAAGTCCAGGACCTTCGTTCTTCCCACTGGGCCATGCTTGAAGAGCCATCTCAGTGAGGTCATGACAGAGTGATGCCACCTAATGCTTTGCCCAGGGCAGTGTACCCAGCCTGCTGAAGGAGAGGTAAGGAGACATCGGGGCCCGCTGCCTCACCTGCAATAAATCTTGTATTTGTTTCTTGTTCCTACTGAATGAGGAGCCAGCCTGTCTCTGCAGCCTGCAGGGACTGTCACCACTCACGTAAGCTCGGCTCCCTGCTTCCACTCACTCAGACCTTCCCGGGCAGGGTCCTCACAGCTGAGGCTCAGGGCAGAGAACAGCAGGGCTCACAGAGGGCTGAGCAAAGGGAGGCCAAAGCCACCTGCCTGGCCCACAGAGACCACAGAGGCTCAGCCTGGGGGCACTTCGGGGTCTGAACCCTGCTTCTGTTTCTGTCTGATGGTTCTTGAGCAGGTCACTCAGCTGTCCTGGCTCCTGGCTGCCTTATCCAGACAACAATGCCCATAGACCCAAGAAAAAATGACGTCATCCATGTTCAAACTTCTGTCTGAAGGAAGACTTTATTTGATCTCCCCAATTATCTTCTCCATATTTTACTTTTTAAGTTCAAATGAGCATGTATTTAATCCAAATGCTTCTAATGTCAACCTGGGGGCCAGGGTGTTTTTTGTTTTTTGTTTTTTTTTCCCCCTGGGACTGGGGTTCAAACTCACGATCTTGCACTTGCCAGGCAGGCACTTGTGCAACAGGGCTATCTCCCCAGCCTCTTTTCTTTCCTTTTTTAATGGCTGGCTCAGCCTGCCCTGGGGGTGGGGCTGGCGCAGCATGTAGTGCTGGGGATCAAACTGCAGTCCCTGTGGTTGCCTAAGCTTGCCTAAGCAGGAGCTTTAGACTGCTGAGCCATCTCGTCGGCCCCCAGAGTGTTTTGTTTGTTTGTTTGTTTGTGTGAGGAGAGGGTACTTGAGAACTTAGTTGGAGCTTGACTACATTTTCACTAACCTCTAAGCAAATTCAGTTTTTCTTTATTACAAGTCCCAGTAGTAAGAGCAATATCTGTATCTCTGTGACTAATAGAAATCAAAATGTTCTCATATTCAGTCCCTAGATGCAGCCCTCCTGAAATGTTGTTTACACTGATCACAACTTGGAAATTATGGTAGTTATTAGATCTGCCAGCAGATCTGCTTATTGAATGTGTTGTTAAAGGCAGTAATAGATTACCAGTCTACAGGCTTCTTTTTTTGATTCTTTCAGTGACTGTATTTCAGTGAAATTGGCTTCCTCTGTTGTCCTATGTGTCTCACTTTATGTATTAGGGGACAGTGTAAGGAGTCCATGGGCTTCACCCTCTGCTAAATGGGGCCTGGGTACAGAACAGCCTGGAGCTTGTGGACCCAGAATGCACCAGCAAGTGATCCAGAGCTCCAGGTGCCAAGTTCCTCCATGTGAAACAAGACTCAGGTACCCTCCACAGAGCCTCCTTCCCTAAGAGCTGGAATACAGCCAGCTGTGTAGCCAGGGGTGCATCACTAGATGTCCCTGAGCCTCCAAGTCCTTGTCACCGCTGCAAGGATGACCACACCCATTATAGGTTCCAGGGAAAACACGCATGAGAGCTCAGTGTGGTACCTGGGCTCCACTGGCTAGATCCCAAGGAGTGGCTCTCATCACTATTACAGATGAGGGACTCCACACCTTACAAGAATAGCTACATTACAGCCTATTTTACAGACTACAGGCAACTCTGAGGCCTCTCTGCTGTCTCAACTGTCAGAAATGGTCAGGAGTTGGGGTTTCTTTTCTGTCTCTGCATCCATGACTTCTTAGAAGCTCTGTGAACTTCACTTTCCCTAGCGGAGAGCACAGATTGAAAAGATGGGTGTGGGTGACTGGGGGGCTGGTGTGGTGTTGGCAGCAGCGGTCCCAGCTGGCTGAGCAGAGCTGGGCAAGACCGAGCAATCGTGTCTCCATGTGCATGTGTGTAATTTATTTTCTTGCATGGCTGGGGGGAAGTGGCTGAGGTTTCACGAGCCATACCTGACAGATCATTACACCAAGACAAATTGTGCCCTGCCTTACCCTTCCCCCAGCATGGCAACCTCCCCTTGCCTGTGGAGGCAAGAGGTGCCCAGGCAGCAAGGTGGGCCCAGGGGGAGGGGCAGATGATGGGGCCTCTGACCCATTACTATTCATCTCTAAGCTGGAGTGGATTGCAGAGCTGGGGAGAAATCCGGCAGGCTCTGGCACAAGCATGAGTGCGCTTCTGGACTAGGTAGTGGCTCCCTTCAAGGGAAACACGGGGGCTGTGGAGATAGCTCAGCAGTCTAAGGGTCTAACTGGCAAGCACAAGGATTCGGGTTTGATCTCTGATACCACAGGCCTTGTCAGCCCCAGAACCCGAGCCACAGGAAGCCAGCCACCAAAACCTGGTGTGGTAGTTCACACATGTAATCCCAGCACTGTGGAAGCTGAGACAGGAGGATCACTATGAGTCAGAGCTGCATAGGGAGGCCCTGCACCAAATAAAGAATAAAATAAAATAAAATAGGAACAAGTAACATGTATAGGAATGACCTATGAGCCTCCCCTGCTTTGTCCAAAGTGGGTTACTTTATAAGGGTGGGATGCCTGACCCCTCAGGACACCACCCTGAAAGCACAGGATCCTCTGCATCACTCCCCAGGGGAAAACCCACTGGGAGCCTAGAGCGGGCTGCTCACTACCAAGAAACTAAAGGAAATAGATTTTCCATTTCTCATCTCCTGGACTCCTGCCCATTCTCCTTCCTGCTAACCTCTTTTTTCTTTTTTCCTTCCCCTTCCTATTACAGTCTTTTCTGCTACGCATCATGAGTGGTTTTTAATGTTCCTGGAAGACAGTATATAGCTTCCAAATCTCCAACACTTTTAAAATTAAAATGGTAGTGGTGTCCCTATAATCTTGAATTCATAATTACTTTCTGCTGACCAGCAGGGAAGCTAACAAAAATAAATCAAGCCTATAAATGTATTAAAGTTATTTTCTAAAAAAAAGCAGACTGCTCAAAAATTTCTCTGCATCTATGAAATGGAAAACCCCATCTTCTGCAGAGAAGCCTTCTGGGTGCAAGCCACTTCACCTCATTCTTTTTTTTTTTTTTTTTTTTTTTTTTTTTTTTTTTTTTGGTCTTTTTGAGACAGGGTCTCACTATGCAGTTCAGGCTGGCCTTGAGCTCACTTTGTAGCCCAGGCCAGGCTCGAACTCGCAGCAATCCTCCTGCCTCAGCCTCCCAAGTGCTGGGATTACAGGCATGAGCCACGGCAGCCAGGCTTCACCTCATTCTTTTCTTTTCTTCTTTTTTTGGTGACCAGTTCAGCCCACCATGGAGGCGGGGCTGGCATAGCATGTGGTACTGGGGATCCAACCACAGTCCCCTGTGCTTGCCTAAGCTTGCCTAAGCAGACTCTTTAGGCCATTGAGCCATGTCGCCGGTCTGCCTCGTTGATTTCTTCATGGAGCACCTAATAAGCACCAACAAAGTCTGGACCTGAGTGTGACACAGATCAGTCTCCATGTCACCCGTGAGAAGAGCTGAATACATGAGCACCTCACATGTGGGTGGGACCATCAGGAGAAGAGTGGCTGCCACCTTCCACTCCGAGGTCATCTGTGACAAGGCTCTGTGGTCACCACTCACCTCTCAGGCCATTCTTCAGCACAGAGCTTGGCTTCCTCTGGTCCCTGCAATCAGATCCCCTGACAGACCCCGTGCCCCCTTGGTCTGTAAAATCTACCCCAGCCGTCTGCTCACTCTTTCCCATCTTCCTCTGAACCCTGAGGCAAGATCAGCAGTGACCTCTGTGCTCACAGTCCCCCATGCTGACCCTTGCTCACAGTCAAATTACCCATGGTCCTCCCTGCTCCACACTGGGTCCCTGGGCCCCACAGCAAGGATCACCTTTTCCTTCCTCAGCCCAGAGGACCAGACACCGGCCTAGACAGGTACACAACCGCTGAACTGGCTTCTCCAACCAGTCTCCCTGGGACTGTGGGTCTCTCCTGCTTTCCTCTCTATTTGCCTTCTGCTCTCCTCCTCTCCTTCTCTCTGCACATCTCCTCCCTGCCTCTTCTTTTGCTCTCCTACATAGAAGCCTCCGCCCCAGCCAGGACCAGGCCTTTGCAGCCACCCTCCGCTCCCTGTGGCTCTGCCTTCCTTCGGCTCCTCCCTCTTTCCCCAGACCTGGGGTCTGACTCCCGAGTGCCCCCACCCCAGCAGCAACCCTATGCTGCACAGCCCAATCCACACTCCAGTCCAGCAACAGCCCTGCACAGGGGACCTCACAGTGCACACTTGTGTGTATACGCACACAAGCTCACACCCCAGGCTCTCCCATTTTCCCTTTCTTCTTAAATAAGGCAGGGGTTGCCTTGAGACTGAACCACCCACCATCACCACCTCAACCTACTGGAAATTCCAGCAGAGTTCAGGGGACATGGTCCTGGGACATTAGGCTTGGTGGAGATGCAGCCAAGAAGGCTTAGGCTCCCCACAGCATAGCTCCTCCCCTCACTTACATGTCCCTGAGGCTGCTTGATCCTGGTTCTAGGTCATGCTAGCCTGAGCACTGCTCCAAAACTGTTTTCCTCCACAGGCCCTTCTGGGTCTCCTCCACATTCCCTTACAGCTCCTTGTACATTATTTATTTATTTATTTATTTATTTATTTATTTATTTATTTTTGTGGGACCAGGGTTCAAATTCAGGACCTTGCACTTGCCTGACAGGTACTTGCGCCATGGAGCTGTCTCCCTGGCCCCTGCTCCTTGTACTTTAGACAACTCAGTTAGGTAAAAATATTGTGGGCAGTCAGACAGGGCTGGACCCGGGAGGGCGTCAGTACAGGAGACAAAACACATCGCAACTGTGGCCGGAGACCCATCTGTTAGAGGCCAGACCTCAAGATAAAGATAAAATGACCAGGCCCACCAGCCTCCCCAAGAGATAAACAATAAATTAACATTTACATCAGTTGCCCTCAGTGGCCAGAAATCCCTGGTTCACCTCTTCACCTCTTCCTAAAAATGTACTTGTTTCTTTCTGTGTACACTTGCCATGCGACCTATTTCCCTGTTAGATCAGTATTACTAAGTGGCTGAATTTATAATCTTTTTTCTTTCTTTTTTTTTGTATTTTAGGGAAGGGTCTACAGGGTGTTCAGGATCTCACTTCTAGATCAGACTCGTAGTGATCTGCCTGTTTACTGCCTCCCAAGAGCTGGGATTACAGGCCTGCGCCACCAGGCCCAGTCGCAATTGCCATCTCACAGTGCCCCAGGGGCGGAGCCCCCAAGACAGGCCTGGGGATCAACCTTGGTCCCTGCCTGCCTGCTTGCAGATGCTTTAATCCACCGAGCTATTTGGCCGGCCCTTTGAATTTATTTTTTTTTTT
>PVKN010001872.1:0-25035 GCA_004027915.1 Capromys pilorides | reverse complement strand
TGAGGTCCCCTCCTGTCTCTCAAGAGCTCTCTCTCTCTCTCTCTCTCTCTCTCTCTCTCTTTCCCTCCCTCCTTCCCTCCCTCTCTGTATTTCCTACCCTTTTTGTTTTGTGTTTTGCGGGACCAGGGTTCAAACTCATGACCTCAGTTGTTCCTTAAAATTCATTCTTCGACTTTGGTTTGGTTTGGTTTCTGTGTTTTTGAGACAGCTCCCGTGTCAGGTACAGCGAAGATGCAGGCATCCTCTCTGCCTAGGGCTATGCAGACAGCTGCATGCACATCCATTCCACCGCCTGGCGACGCTGTGAGACCCCAGCCACTGACAGTTTAGGGGCTGTCCTGGGGGGAGGGGTTCTCCGCGGCGGGATGGCTGTGCAGTAACAGAGTCTTCACCCCTCGCACCAAGGATCGCTGCGGGAGACTCAGCGCGGCCGGCAGGCTGATTCCCCTCCTTAGAGCCACCTGGGCTTCCAGGAAGGATAATTTCTGCTGAAGGAGGAGGCAGCGGGCCAGACCTCGGGAGACAACACTGCCCATCCGAGGACCCATCTCGGGGAGTTTTCATTACTCGGGAATGACAGGGTGTGCGCCAGAGGTGTCTGTCTGTGGGTCCAGGGAAGAAGGTCAGGGTCACCTAAGAAACAATGAGCGGACCAGCGGGAAAGAGGGAGGCGGAGGTAGCCCGGGACAGGTGGCGGAGGGCGCCGAGCTTCCTGCCAGGCTGCGTCAGCGCCAGCAGATGGCTACCTACGTCCTCCGTGTGTGTCCCCAGCCTCCTGCTTCACCTCAGGGTCTCCAGCAGACAGGAGCGGCAGGGAGCACGGGTAGGGGAGGGAAGAATGTGAAGCAGAAAGACAGCAATGGAGGAGACAAAGGAAGCAAAGAAGCGCGCGCAGAAAGGAGAGAGAGGCAAGGAGGAGGCAGGAAGGAAGACACCTCCCCGCCACCCCCGGGTCGGAGAAGCGGAGGTGGGGGAGGGGCTGGACCGAGAGACGTGAGCTCACTGCACCCCCACCCCACGCGGGCGGGCGTCAGGTTCCCGCCTCCTGTCCCCCGCCCCAGGCCCCTCCCCCCCGCCCGCTAGCTTCTCGGGGCTCAGCGCCCCCTGCCCCCGGCGCTCCTCCCTCCGCGCCGGCCCCGCCACGCGCCGGCAGAAGCCGTTACAGAGAACAAACTACCTTCTTGTCTCCGAGATGGGTCCCCTGGGCAGAAGGCAAATTGCCTGCCTCGTGCATAAAAGAGCAGGCGTGGGGAGCCCCGCCCGCGCCCTCCTCCGCCCGCCTAGGTCACGCAGGGTCGCGGAGCGCGGGGACCTCAGAGGCTCGCGCACCGTCCTTGCACCGTCCACGCCAAGTCTGTGATGCGCGGGCCCCCACACCCACCGCTGGTCCTCCGGCCCTCGGGGCCTGCGCTGCCGAAACTGCTTTCCTCAGAGTGGAAGAGCTGCAGCTGTTGTAGTAAAGTCCCCATTCGGAGGTCACCGCCTCCTCGCTCAGAACACTCTTCCACAGTCACAAGTAAGCGCTTTCCCTTGCAGCCCAGGTGGAACTCGGCTTAGACTCCTAGGGTCTGGCGGCCACGTCACGTGTGCAGCATTTGCATACAGGTGTGGCTCTGCTAGTGGACTACACTTTCCCAAAAGGCACAAAAGTGACTTCCTGCTATCCACCACCACCACCACCCCAGCACACTCAGCACAGTGTCTAATCCTGAATAAATGGGCAAGTGAACGACTTCCAAAGGAGGAAGCCAGAACCTCAAGTCACTAATTCATCACAGATTCCTTTCTTCCACGTGCTATTATTCCCTTTTTGCAACTCCTGCTCCTCCTTAAGATACAGTATTAGGTAGGAGTGAAGGGCTTGGGATGGCGCCTCCCCGGAGGAGACGACGACGACACGACGGGTGCTCCTGAGGAAAAGAGACAGCGAAGAACCCAGCCTCCGTCTGAAAGAGCTTTCAGACTGGTGGAGAAGCACCCAGCATGCTATGGGCATGGGAAGAGAAAAGCAGGAAGACCACAGCTTTTCCCCGGATCACAACAGTTTCTAACCTGTCTGTGACCTGAATCCCAGGATGAGGAAAAAGAGAGGAGCCTCTAGCAGGGATCTGTGATGGGGGTGGGGAGTTGACAGAGCCTCACCCAGGTGTTGTAGAATGATGACTAGCTAATGTAGTATCCCTGTCATAAGAGGGTGGACAGAGGCCTTCAAGGGGAGAGGGAAGGGCCTATTCACTCCAAAGAGCTAGGAAGGTAAGAGAAAGAAATGCTCACATCATGGAAAGACAATGGCAGGCTAGGTGGTCTCCTAAAGGCTGTGATAGGACATGAGGCTGTAGGGAAGGCCGAGGTCAGTTTGGGGAGGCCCCCCTCAACCAACTTGTTAATGGGCTTAATTTTATCCTGACCTTGACAGAGAGCCAAGGAGTGATTTCAGTGCTCAGCGTATCACATCAGATTTGCATTTTAGAAGGATTATTTCAGCAGCAGAGTCAAGTATGGATTAGATAGGGTCAGGCTGGAGCAGAAAAATCAGATAGAAGGTTTTGGTATTAATCCAGAGGGGGAAATGAAGAAAGCTAGGAGTGGCAAGTGTAATGGAAATAGAAGCATCCACCCTGGAGTAGAAGCAAGGAGGAAGAGGGCCGGCGAGATGGTTCAGTGGTCTAAAGCGCCTACTTGGGAGGGCTCAGGCAGCTGCGGGGACTGCGGTTCGATCCCCGGCACCACATGCTGCGCCAGCGCCACCACCAGGGCAGGCTGAGCCAGCCACAAAATGAATAAATAAAGAAACAAACAAACACAACAAGCAAACAAATAAATAAATTTAAAAAAAAAAAAAAAAAAAGAAGCAAGGAGGAAGAATCAGCAGGTCCTGGTGACAGGCGGGACGCAGGCTAGGGCCAGGAAAGAGACAAACCTGGCTTCCAAGGGTTTGGATTAAGAGTTACCTGGAAAAGAAAAAGTGGGTTGTACATAGGGTATGCTGTTTTCTGCAACGTATAAAGAAAAACGAACTGTGGAGCCAGCCATGGGGGTGCATGCCTCTCACTCCAGCACAGTGGGAGACTGAGGCAGGAGGATTGCCAGTTGGAGTCCAGCCTGGGTAACTTAGTGACTGCTTCAAAATAAAAAATAAAAAGGAGTAGGGATGTAGCTCAGTGTGAAGGCTCTGGGTTCAATCCCCAGCTCCAAAAAGCAAAAAGAAAGAAAAAAAAAGGAAGAAAGGAAGACAGAGACAGAGACAGAGAGACAGAGACAGAAAGTGAAAAAAAAATGCATGTTTGCAACCCCGAAAGAAGATGGGATGAAGCAGAGGTTTGAGAGTCATCCACATAATTCTAGTCACTTAAAGACAAAAGAGCAGATGAAATTATCCTTGAAAGCATGAATCCGAAGAAAACAAAGGCCGCAATAAAACACTGAAGAGTCCACCTTTATGGGACACACATTGGTGAGAAGCGTGGTTCAAGAGATGGTGGGAATTAGATCTGAGGTGACATCACAGAGCAAAGGAGGAGCTTGAAGGGGCTGCTGTCACTGGTGGAGGCTCTAGATAGGCCAAGGCAGTGTCAGGAGAAGTGCGAGCGATGATTTTTAAAGGGCACAAAAGATCACTAAGGATCCTGCCTAAATCACTCATCAGGGTTCATCTCAAGTCACCTAAGAGCTATTTTACAAATGTGTAGATCATTGAAAACTGAACTCCCCATGGTGAATGTAATCATTATGTACTGCAACATGTACTAATAAGGGCCGGCGAGATGGTTCAGTGGTCTAAAGCGCCTGCTTAGGAAAGCTCAGGCAACTGCAGGGACTGCGGTTCGATCCCCGGCACCACATGCTGCACCAGCCCCACCACCAGGGCAGGCTGAGCCAGCCACAAAATAAATAAAGAAGGAAACAAACAAACACAACAAGCAAACAAATAAATAAAATTTAAAAAAAAACCCATGTACTAATAAAAATAAAAATTAAAAAAAAAGAAAAATGCAGATGAATCTTACTCATAGAAATACAAACTAGTTGTCTAGTATAGGGCAACTGATGAGCACCCTGTGGATAAACCAGTTTTATATGTATTTGTAAATTCATTTATGTCAGAATTCTTGGCTGACCTATATAAAGTGTCATACTTAGAATTTTCCTTTGAATGAACTGAAAAAGTTACCGGATTCCTCATTAACTAATAAATTAAATGCAACTATTGACATGTATTCATTCTGTAGTTATATGAAAGTTAAGATTTCAACTTTGTTTTAAAAATTATTTTAGGACTGGCAAGATGGTTCAGTGATCTAAAGTACCTGCTTAGGAAACCTTAGGCAACTGTAGGGATTAGGCAACTGCAGGGACCCTGGTTCGATCCCCGGCACCACATGCTGCGCCAGCTCCACCCCTAGGGCAGGCTGAGCGGGCCGTAAAATACATAAATAAATATTTAAAAATTATTTTATAACAAGCACGGCATAATAGAGCACACCTGTAAGCTCTTGCCAAGGTCCTGGACTTAATCCCCAATACTACACACACACACACACACACACACACACACACACACACCTGTGCTTTGGTCTGGGTCTGGGGGTGCTCATCAATAGTATTAGGACCTAGATCTGATTCTCAGAATCAAACAGCAGCTAAAAAGTAGCAATGAGGGCCCGCAGAGGACTAAGCATTTGCTTAAGTAAGTGCAGGGGCCAGGATTTAATCCCTGGCATTGCATGCTGTGCCAGCCCCACTCATGGGCGTGCTGAGCCAGCAATGGAGTCCAGGCATGGTGGTGCACACCTATAATCCCAGCCTTGGGGAGGCAGAAATCAGGAGGATCGCTATGAGTCTGAGCTGCATAGCGAAACCCTGCACACACACACACACACACACAGCCCTTAAAAAATAGTAACAAAAATGGTGATATGTTGTGTGTGAAAAATAGGTTCAGAACATTTGAAATTGTATTTTTCTCAAAATCTAGTTTGCTTAGTTGCCACAGTTTGATACTCCAGAAAGACATCAGGATCATAGAAGCATAGATGTTAGAGCTTAGAGGGAAATGCAGAGATCATTGATTCAATCCCCTGTCTTTTAAAATGCCATTTGAATCCTCTCCATTTCAAGCTCCTAACTGTTTTACAGATAAAAAACCTGAAGGTGTTTCTCTTCCTTGGGGTCCTTCAGCATTATTGATGTTCTGCTACCTGAATCCGGATCTGCACAACCAGCCCGTGGGCCCAAACCTCAATACTATGATTTTTCTCCACAATCTCCCCTAATTCCAAGGGCTCTATATAGTTGCCTTGAGGATGTGTGCATGTGTGTGATGTGTATGTGTGCGTGTGTGCATGTATACACACACACACACACACACACACACGTGTATCTATTTAACCACCATGGAGTTTATTTATTTATTTATTTATTCATTTGTTTGTTGTGTTTTTTTTCTTTTTCTAAATTTTATTTATTTATGTATTTGTTTGCTTGTTGTGTTTGTTTGTTTCTTTATTTATTTATTTTGTGGCTGGCTCAGCCTGCCCTGGTGGTGGCGCTGGCGCAGCATGTGGTGCCGGGGATCGAACTGCAGTCCCCGCAGTCGCCTGAGCCCTCCTAAGCAGGCGCTTTAGACCACTGAACCATCTCGCCGGCCCCCACCGTGGAGTTTAAATGCAAGAGCATACTGTTGTGAGATGAACTCTGTGTCCTCGCATCTAAAAAGGACTGATTCTTGAGCAATGAGGTCTAATTTTCCTCCCTGCCCTACTGAGGAGCTGGCCTTTGAAAAGATGAAACTAGAATTCCAGCCTGCTTTCCTGGCATGTAGCCAGGGCCAAAGGGACAGGCATCAAAAAAAATTGTTTTAATAAGTGAAGAGACTGTTAATAGTCCTTCAGGTTATTGGAAGGAGAAAGTTGGAGTCTAGGGCCTCTGAGGCCGGAAGCTTCTTGAGTTTATTTGCTGAGCTTTTCTGCTAGCTGGCCCAAGGGGAGCGGGAGAATGAGTAGAGGGCAATTCCCTTAAGGGCTAACTTTAGAGGCCCATTATTCTGAGAGTTGCCTGTAATCACATATATGAAAGTGCTTAGCACGTTTATTTAATAAGTATTAGCTTCTTTCCCATCACAAAACCCATCCTTTGCATTCTCAAAACCTCAGAGGATCTCACTGAAGGAAGGGGGTCTGGCACTGGATCCCATGACAGAACATCACAGACAACAGGAGATCTGTGAAGTTGCAGGGTCACTCTCAGAGAGCTCTTTCATCCCATCCCCAGTGAGCAGACACAGAGAGCAGGCACCATGTATGAGCCGGGAAAGAGCTTCTCACACCAAGTCTGGGCTTTAGCCTCTTTCAATGTGAGAAATTAATTTCTGTTGTTGAGTATATGCTGCCGAAGGGAGCACAACTTCTGTTGTTCAGATGACACTGGTTTAGGGTCTTTTCTTACAGTAGCACAAATGGACTAAGACTAGTTTAACTTCTTAGTGGTGGAACTATGAGCAAATTCTTCAAAGGAATTGCTACTAATACTGTACTGTGGGGGAGCTGACTCCAACAGCACAAGCGCTGAGCTCAGGAACTATCTCTGCAGTGTGGAAGTCTAGAGAGAGCTGATGGGTGGTTGGGTTAGGGCATAGCCATGTGGAACGTAAGATTTAGGTACCTGCTCAGCTAATATACAACTACACTCACCCTTTCCTCATCCAGTGTGAGAATATCACTATCCCCATTTTATGGACAAGAAAACCAACTTGGAAAGTTGCTATGGCTTGTCTAAGGTTATAAGGTGGTTAATTAATGGAGTTTGGATGACAACTGTGTCTGGAGAGAGAAAACAGATTTAGACCCTGGGAGAAGGGAGGATCTGGGACGTTGTCACGTCAGCTGTGTTATTAAAAATCCATGCAGCCCACTACACAGAGCACGGAGTGGAGACCCCACAGAGAAATGAGGTTGTGCTGCCTGGCATGGCCAGACTTGATTGATCTGAGAAACCCTCTCATCCATATTTTGGGATTTTTGCTTAAAAGTCTGGCACCATCTCCCACTTCTGTGAAGGGGATGGCTTTGGGGACCATTGGGAGGTGGTGGTGTAGAGGCTGCTTCTTCCTCCCAAGGAAGAGCCAGGGGACAGTGTCTGAATTCACCGAAGGATGGGAGGTGAAGGAAGGCAGAGATTCAGGGTGGGATGAGATGGGGAAATGTGCCTCCTACCAGTGGGGTGCAACGGAAGGTGCTCATATCTAAACGTATTTACCCAGCACCCAGGACAAACAGGATGAGAAGTCAGGAAACCAACCGTATTATAAGAGAAATGGTTTAAAGAATCTGAAATATTTAACTAAAGAAAGAGACCTCTCAGCAGAGACATGACATCATGTCAACTACACTTCACTATCAGAAGGGCTATTTGGGGACAGTGCCACAGCACTTCCTGAAGACAGAGCTACAGCCACTGGGTAAAAATTGTAAAGGAGGCAGACTTATGCTGAATGGAAAGAAGTGTCTTCCAACCTATCTTGCCAAACTACTGGAAAAATCCTGTATTTATTTAAAGGTAGCAATAGCAGGAAATCAGCAGGCCTGCCCTTTCCTATATAATAGGTTAAGTCGTGTAAAATGGCTGCTGTTCACCGATTCTTGGACAGTAAGTTCCTACAGCTTGAGTAACTCTACCTTCTGATCCCAGAGTAATTTCCAGGCCTTCACAGACCTGTCCCACCTCACCTCTCTACAAAGAGGATTTCTTTCACCTCTTCCCTCTTTCTGCTCCCTAGATACACTCTTTGTGGACCCCTGAGCCCTGTACACTCCTTTGGCTCAGGGCCTTTGCAGTTGTTGTTCCCTCTGCCTAGACTATTCTATCCCCTAGACAGAGGCCCAGGGTGCCTGTCCTCTGTGCTAGAGGCTTTCTGTGATTGTGTAGCATGAGAACAGCACAGCACTCCTCCCCTGCCTTCTCTGCTCCGTTCCAGCTCTCCATCCTCTGTCATCCCCTTATTTGTTTACTGTCTGTCTCCTGTCATTTCAGCGTAGTCCCATGAGGACAAGGACTTGGACTTGGTTGTCTTTTTGGGGGAAGGGACTTTGTTTTGTTCCTTGCTTTATCCTCAGGGCTTGCAATTGTGTCAGGCGCATGGTAAATGTTCAATGAATATTTTTGGCATTAATGAAAGAATGATTGTTATTGATAAGGGCACAAAGGCCCAAAGACATCAAATGATTTTTGCCAAAGCCACAGAGCTGGTGCTCTGGGAAGCTGAGGGGAAGTCCAAACATTCTGATATCAGAGCCTGGACTCCCTGGAATGTAACTGATTTTGCACCCCCACGGTCTCTGAGACTGAACAGGGGCTCCGGCGCTGGGCCCATCATTGGCGGGAGAGACCTTCAATGTTTTTTTTTTTTTTTTTCTTTTTTTGAGGCCTTCGATTTTAGAATCTGTTTTTCACAGGTACTCATCTATTTCAGTGAAAGAATCATAGGGGCTCTGAAACAGGCAAGATTTTAGTCACCCCCTAAGGCTAGAGCATGCCTCTGGGAGAGCCAGGCTCTGCTAGGATACTGCCTGAAAAGGGGCCCTCACCAAGCGCCTCTTTGGGGGAGGTGGAACATTAATCTGAGCCTCAAAATATGAAATATCCCCCAGTTTGCAAATGAATGTAGAATGTGTTTGCGTAGCGACCACCAAGAGAGTAGTATTATGTGGAAAGGAATAAAAAGACAAAGCTCATGCTTTGGTTCTGGGAGCTGATGGCTCCACTCGCCCCAGGAGGTCGCCTCAGCCAGCTAATGACAATGAGCAGAGGAAATGGGGAAGTAAGGGCCCAGGAGGAAGCGATCTTTCTCCTCCCCCCAGGTTCCGGCTTTGCAGAGTTGGTCTTTGGTCTGGCAAGCTGGGCTGCCATCAGGCCCAGCTGGAGGGCCGCGCTCACCTCTCAGGTCATCGCTAGCCAGCGCAGGCTCTACAACAGCAGCGAGGTGTGTGGCTTGGGTGCAGGTCTCGAGGGTGGGGTGTCACAGTGTCAACAGATTGGCAGCTAGAGTTTTATAAAACGTTTTTCTCTATTTCCTCTCATTTAGTGCTGATGAGATTTTACACATGGATGAGGTGGACCAGAAAAGCGTGCTGACGTGAGTCTCAGTGACACAAGGCATTACAGGGCTGGGTTTTAACTCAATGTCTCATTTCAGAGCCCATGCTCTTTTCTTAAGTCTTAGGCAATGGCTCACATCTTTCCTGATGTCTCTGAGGAACAGGGCAAAGGAAGAAAAGGGACAAACGCCCACTGCTCCCTTCCCTCTAGACTAACAGCAGCGAACACTGCCGAGGGCTTAGGAGCTAGAACTCTGCTAAGCACTTTCTGTGGGACAGAAACTAATAGCAGTCTATTTCACAGAAGGGAGATGCAGCTGTGATTTACCCAAGGAACAAATGGTAAAGGGAGGATTTAAAACAGTCTTTGTGATCATCAGGGTAGGATACACTGAGTAGCAGCACTAAAGTAGTACATAACCACAAAATGTCCTCTCCATAGTGGGGGTTGATGCTCAGTGGTAGACAGCGCCAGCTTGGCACGGCCCTGGGTTTGATTACCAGCAATATCCCCTCCAAGGTGGGTGTGGTGGTGCATTCCTGTAATCCCAGCACTTGGGAGGCTCAGGCAAGAGGATTAATGTGAGTTTGAGACCAGCCAGCCTGAATTGCATAGAGAGACCCTGTCTCAAAAAGACAAAAAACAAAACAAAACAACAAAACAAAAAAACCCTCCAAAATCAGAATTAAAATAAAGATGCACCTCGATTGCAAATTGCATGACCATTGGATGTGGTAGCACACACCTGTAATCTCAAGTACATGGGAAGCTGAGACAGGAAGCTCACAACTTTTAAGACTACTCTGGAAACTTAGTATCTTAGCAAGACCTGTCTCCAAAAGCAAAAAGAACTGCAGATGGAGCTCAGTGTGAAGGGCCTGGGTTCAATTCCCATTACTGACAATACATACATACATACATACATACATACATACATACATACAAGTTCACCATCGTGGGTTGGCCAATGGCAGCCTCTCAGGGACCTAGGCAGAGGGACCCACTATTGAGAAGCTGCACCACATGGAATCGCTGCATTCCCCTCACTCTGGTGATGAAGTGCTTTGGTCTGGAAGTGATATATGTCACTTCCATGTATAGCACATTGGCCCAAAGTATCAAGTTGGAGGGGCCGGGGAGATAGCTCCGTGGCACAAGTGCCTGCCTGGCAAGTGCAAGGTCGTGTGTTTGAACTCTGGTCCCGAAAGAAAAAAAAAAAAAAGAAGTGTCAGGTTGGTGTTGTCCGGCAGCCAGGGAACTCAGAGAACCCAGCACCAGTGTGCACTGGTCATGCCCCTTAGCTTGGCTGTAACCTGAGTACACACTTTCCACCCCATGCTGCATGACTGCGTGGGCCCCTTCCTCTAGGTTAAGTCTCTGGCCTGTTGTGTTGGGTGACTCTACTCCCTCTTGCCTTCCCTCATCCCTGCGCTCCTCCAGCACACTGACCAGCTCAGTGCCAAGCAACATGCTGCATGATGGGGGTCCGCAGTGACACAGGGTCTCTGCCTCCACACATCCTTCTCCTAAGGGGAAACTGCTGGCATTACACACACAGAACAGAAGTTAGGGATGAGATGAGGCCAGCGAGGGGCTTCCTAGAAGGAAGAAAAAGTGAGTAAAAAATCAGGCCAAATAAATGTCCTGGAAGAGAAGTATTGAGCTGGGTCTGAAAGACAAGCAAAACTTGTAAATGAGAACACATAGGCAGGGAAAAAGACCACAAGGGATGCACAATGCTGGGCCGTACTGCTACCAAGGGTTCGGGTCATTGGATTGGACTGAACTGGGGGTTGACTTGAAAGGGAGCACTGAATGAAAACTTTATACAAGGGTGATTTTGCATAAGAGCCTAGAGGTCTTAGACCTTCATGATTTGGAAGTTCCTTCACGGAAGGAACTTAAGTGGCTTAAAGCTTCTCAGTACACTTGGTGGTAAAGGGTCAATGTAATTGTTATATGTCCTCAGGGTAGAAATAACAAAGGGTGGCTGAGGCCCTGGCACAGGACAAAAACTAGTGCCATGGCACAGGTTCCTATAGCCTTTCTTTTCTTTTGTCTTTTTGAGACAGGGTCTCACTATGCAGTTCAGGCTGGCCTTGAACTCATTTTTGTAGCCCAAGCTGGTCTTGAACTCACACCACTCCTCCTGCCTCAGCCTCCCAAGTGCTGACATTACAGGCGTGCACCACAACGCCCAGCATACTATAGCCTTTCTGTGGCCAAGAAGAAAGTAAGTTTAAGAGAAGGGAGCCCTCAGGTGGTAGCCTACACACAGAATTGTCCCAGAGCTCACACTGGACCCATGCTAGGCTCTGGGGAGGTGCAGAGATGAATAACAGAGTCAATGGCCATTCCATCCTGGTCTGATCTGGGATGGGTGATGAATAAAATGTTTCTTAAATGGATTTGTCTTTTTTTTTTGCAGTACTGGGGATTGAACTCAAGACTCTGTGCTTGCCAGGCAAGTGCTTACTCTACTGAGTTATCTCCCCTGCCCAGTGTTTCCTAAATGGAAACACAATGCAGGCAGCAGGACACAAGCAGACACACACCAGCCCAGAAAGCATCCCAACCACCACCACTAGGCCTAATAATTCACAGTGGCTTTCAGGTTTGTAAAACATGCCCCCACCGCACCCTGTTCTACTGAAGTCTATCCGACCAGCGGCAACCTCTGCCAGGGCGGCAGTGTGGCTGCACCCTTTAGCTTCCACCTGCAGTAGGCCTTGCACTCCCATCCAGGCTGCCCTCACCTCGGGCTACCTGCAAGCCCTGGGTCCTGGCCTCTCACACCTCACACCTGTACTATCTCTTGGTTACAACTCCCAAGATGAAATAGAAACTTCCAGTCTTCTTGGAAATAGTTTGAATTATTTAACTGCCTCTTCTCCCCGGCCCTCCCCCACTTTTCCCGATTTCTCTCACCCTACGTTCATCTCTGGCTCTTCTGTGAACTGTAGATTTGAAAACACTCCTGCGAACTCTTCACTTCGGTCGTTAACCGGATGAGGAAAACAGTATGTCTTCCTATTTGTCTGACTTATAATTTTCAAAATCACTATCGGAAATCAATCCCAGGTAGCATCAAACAGTCTCATGCAGGAAGCAGGGTGAGATCCCAGCAAACCCACTCCACCCATGGCACTCAGGCCTTCTCCAACTCCCACGCTTCACTGCACGTCCACAAGGCTGGAGACCTGCTCATTTTGCTTCCCCCTCCCCCACCCACACCAAGCCAACCAGGCCTGCACCCCCTGGTGCTGATCCCTTGGGATCTGGGTCCCAGCTTCCCAGCCTCCCCTTTCCCATCCCAATAATCAGATTTGGCACAGAACATTCGGAGGCTGCGCTCCAAAAACACAGCGCTCCTGGCTGCTTGTCCCTGAATGGCTGTAATTGGCTTCTGGGTTCTGTAACAGTCACAGGCTGGTGAACAAAACGTGTTTGTCGCACAGCCCAGAGGTGGCACAAATATATAGTTCTTGCCATCTCTATCCCAAACCTATCTTTTCCACAGAGCTGGGCCATTTCGCCTCAAACCTGGCAGCCTTTTAAGTAACCAGCTGCTTGTCTGAATTAAATAACACAGAACATGGCACTTTTTAAAACATTTGTATTTATATATATAAAAAAATTAAATATATATAATATATAGTGTGTTTGAGACTAAAAATATAGTACATAATATTTAAAAAAAAAAAAAGGAAAAAAAAAGGCAGAATAGGAAAACGTGTGAGGGACACACAGATACACATTGCTAAAAATCTACGATGGTTTTGTCCTAACAAAAATAATATTTTTTTCTCTTCTTTTACTTATCATCATGGATCCATTTATCATTGAGATTTGGGTAGAGAAAACTCAACTGGAGCCAGAAACATTCCCAAGAACAGCTGGGGTAGAACACAGGACCACAGGGAGCCCTGGGCCTCTTCCTGGTAGAAGCAGAGGCAGCCACATTCTGGGCCACTATTGCTGAAGACACTGTGCCAAGTGTTGAGTTCTGCTGGCAGGTTGGTTGCCATCTCCCCCAGGATCTGGATGTTCCCAGGGACAGTGTGAGGAGCTCCAGGCCAAGACAGGAGCCTGAACCCACCGCTTCACAGAGGCCAGTGGGCAGCACCAGTCAGAAGCCAGGGATGGTGGACAGCAGTAAGAAAGAGCTCTATGCACACGGGGCTATTATTAAGGGCGAGGGTGTGCACGAACCACCCAATATGGCCTGTGACTCCGGCACAGCAATTACGTCTCCAGGGGCCGGGCCTGGATCACCCTCACAGTGATACAAGGAAGTAAGTCTTTGCTTCTTGTTTCCCAAATCTTGCCAGTCAACAGCTCAGTCCTCTCTGTGAGCCTAGAGGTGCAGTGCTGGGGCTAAGCTGCCAAAGGCAAGCCAATGCCACTTGCAAGCAACCTGGCCTCAAGGAGAGGAGCAACACTGTGGGAGGATGATGGGACATGGGGAAAGGAACGGGATAGCCAGATGCTAACTTTCCAGGTTCTTCACAAATAGGACACTCTTGGACTGTGCACCTCAGCATCACCTCTTCACTGGGCTCTCCCAGGCCAAAAGCTGCACCGATTCTTTCTGGGGACTCCCCAGCTTACAGAGTGACCTATGGAGGCACCAGGCAGTGAAATGGCTCAGACCACAGGGCACTAACATGGTAGACAGCCAGGATTTCAGAGCCCAGAGTGGCCTTCGGAAGTACTGGAGCTCAGCAGAAGGGACAGAAGTGCCCGTGCTACAGAGCAAGGCAGGGGCTTGATTTTCACATGTGCTTTTCCAAATCCTAACGCTGCTATGGGTACCGATCGAGCATACCAAAAGCCCATCTGACTCCATTCTAAGGAGCCCAGGTGGGCGTCTCCTGCTAGAGCACCTACAGATTAGCAACAGGGAAGGACAAGATGTGCCACAGTGTGCTCTACCTGCAGGTAACAAATGCTGGGATTAGGAGACAACACCCTGCCCAGAGACCAATCTAACCTTTCCATTCCATGCCAGACGTCTGTGAAAGGCTAGCATCTCTCCCTCTCCTGGCCACTCTCCTCACTTAGGGTGGGTTTTGTTTTGTGTGCACTCTGGACTTTTGAGGAGTACAGAACTGGGGATACAGGCTGGCTGCTCCACAAGCAGAGAGGCCATGGCTCACCCAGTCACAAGAATCTCCTGGAGCACACATCAGAACCGCTGTACCCTTCCACCCTCCATGAGCTGCAGGCCCAATGTGCTCCCTCACTTCCAGCTCAAGGCTCCTTGGACCGCTGGCCTGAGCTTGCTGGATAAGCAGGGTGAGTTGTCCCCAGCACAGGGGAGTTTCTGAGGACCAGGTGGTTACTCCCACGACCCGCACAGCAGTAGGTGCCCACAATCTGATACCCTGCTCTGGCCACAGACACCTTTGCAAACCTATCAGAACCCGGTGAGCGGCAGCACAGAAAACCTGATTCCACGCAGATCTGAAGTGGCTCTTTGTGATAAAGGGGCTCCTGGTAGAAATTAACTCATAGCCCTTTTGATGAACACAGAGAAAGCCTCTTACACTAGATGGGAACCCTTCAGCCCCTTCCCTTACTGCTTCAGACTTCTTGACAGAGAAGGGCAGCCCCCGACCACACCTCCCCAGTGAGTATAGTGAAAACAATAGTTCTAGGTTTGGGTAAGTCTTCCCCCTAAGTGGATAGAGGTTGGGTCAAGATTACTCAGTAAATAGCAGCTTCAAAACAGACCCTTAGCTCCCCTTTTGCCACTAAACATCACCGGAAGGGACCAGGACACCAAACACTGAGACACCACCAAGCTGGACAATGCCAGCCTCAGACAGCAGAACTCTGTGGCCAAGGGCACCTTGAGCTTCTACACAAGCGGACCCTACCTCTGCCTGTGCAGTTTGTGATTTGCAGAGAACAGTCTGCCCTGTGCCTTACTCAGCTGTAGATTCCCAGCAGACCCCAGAACCAGGGTAGTGGAAGAGAACAGTTGCTGCTCTATCAGACTTCCCTTCTCAGCAACTCTCCCACGGTGCCAGGTGCTGGCTGAGTTACTAGTGATACTGGAGCCTCTTCTGTCCTTTCAGTATGAGACAGATTGTTTCAGTCAACCGGAAGAAAATAAATCTGGCCAGAACCAAAACAAAAATGAGTATTTTGGAGGGTATTTGTTTTAAAAGCCACCATATTTAAAGTACTCAGATTACCCATGGCTTCTGGAGTCCATGAGAATAAAAGCTGACATGAAAATACTTGCATGGGAGCCCACATTCTGTAACAGACCTTGCTGCTGAGCTCTACTGCAAGGACAGCATGAAGATACGACTTCCCAGGGACTGAATACAGCTGGAATAGTGTTACGGCCCAGTTAGGGCCCACTGAAGGGGACACTACCACTGATGGGGTTGAGG
This sequence comes from Capromys pilorides, assembly GCA_004027915.1. Taxonomy (NCBI): domain Eukaryota; kingdom Metazoa; phylum Chordata; class Mammalia; order Rodentia; family Capromyidae; genus Capromys; species Capromys pilorides. Next base: position 9,535 of record PVKN010001872.1, on the reverse strand, counting down.
ATGAGGTGGCTGCTGTGCTTCCTGGGTGGCATTTGCTCCTTCCTAGCACGGGATGGCTGCGAATGCCACTCTACAGACCCATCTGTAAAGGTGGTGATGGCCCGTGGCTGATGAGCATGTAACTCATTATGGCGAACATAACTAATGAATGGTGACCACTGAGAAAGGGCAAGGAGCATTCTGGGAATTGCACCGGCAGTCCCCTCCCCTTGGGCTGGCAGCAATGAGGTGAAGAGCCGACTCAGATGTGGCTTCATGGGGAGGGGAGGCCAGGGCAGGGGCACCGGGTCTCTTTGGAGTGCCAGCTCTCTTTGGTCGGAAGATGGTGGCTGGAATGGGTACAGGCTGGTGTGCATGTGGCTGTGGGACAAGGAAGCACAGGTGCGGAACGCCAGCAGTGCCCTTCCAGCCACCTTCTCCGTCAGGGCCATTTCCAGCCCTCTCCTCCGTCTCCTTCAACACAGCACTTGGCAGCCTGTCTGAGGCTCCAACGTGCTTGCTCCCTATGTGACCACCAACAGGGGCGGCCATCCAAAGCATGACGCTCAAGGCACTAAAAGTGGAAGAAATATGATTGGTCCAAAAGGAAAAAGACACTTCAACCAAAACCTGTCTGGAGAGGACCTCTCCCAGGCCTTCTGCAAGGTGGGCTCCAACCAGCCAGTGAGCCGGGGCGGAGCAGCAGAGGCTGCAAGCCCCTCCCTGCCCGCATGGTGCCCACCTGCCCGTGTGACAGGTCTACCACCTGAATGTATACAATGGATTCAAAGTGCTTAGACACAAGGGTAATGGAGAATGATACGAACCTGGCGGGAAAGAACAAGCGGCCCCTTTCCTTTCCACTGGGATTTGTATTTGGGTAGGGGAACCCCTACAACTTTGCTTCCAAGTGAGGTTTTCTTTTTGTTGCCTTTGAAAAATGGCCTATCTACTCCAACCTGCCACTCCCTCTCAGTAGGCTCAAGAGTTAAAGCCAGGAAGTAGGATACATTAGGGAGAGAAGGGTGCTTGAGTGGCTCCTCCTACTGTTGATTCTGGGAGCTGCTGTGCGGTACACAGTGGTCTGTGGGTCCATAAGGGAATGGTCCTATTCCACCACAACTTTGGCCCAGCGTAGAGGAAAGGGGACAGTGTTACCGGTGATTTCTGGATCCCTCTGGACACCAGAGTGACTGGTCTTTTGACTACAGCTGAACGTAATGTCAGGGCTGTTCTGTAGACAAGGGTTAAACTAAATCCCAGGTCCCTTCTGCAGTCCTCAGAGGAGGGAATGATGCACGCAGGGCATGAATGCAGACAGCAGAGGAAGGGACCGGCTGAGCTGTCGACCTTGCACCTGCCTGAGCCAAAGCCTGCCCACCCTGCACATTCCTCTGTCTACTTCCGGGACACCAGAGGGATGGGATAGAAAGGGAATGCTAAAAAGTGGCCCCTCTGCTCTCCACAACCTTCATTTTCCCTGTCCCCATGATGGGGACAGGCAAGAACACAGGTCAGAAGAGACACCTCCTCTCGAAGAAGAGGGAAGGGCAGGCCCAGGAAGCTGGGGCACGCAGAGCACCATCCTCAGAGTGGGGTGTTTCTGGGAGACCTGATCCACCTGTCACAGCAGGAGGAAGAAGGCTGGTCTGGGAAGGGAGCAAGGAGCAATGCCCCTGAATATCAGGGAACAGCTGTGAAAGCCTTCTCCTCTGCCCCGCAGAGACCCCCAGCAGTCTCTGGCCCCTATACGTGAGTCTGCATGCGCTGCTGGAACCGCTGGCCATAGTCCGAATGCTGGGAGGTGTAGGAGAACCGTGTAGCTGTAGCGTACTTGCCAATGGGGTCATACGCCTCATATGGCGTCCGCTCCAGGCCTGAGGGGGGAACCTGGGGGTAGCCCAGTCGATAGGTGGGGTACCCAGCTGCCCCAGGAAAGGGATGGGAGTTGAATTTCTCATAGTTCTCATAGGATAGCTGGCTGGTGGTGTCGGTACCGGTTGGGGCAGCTGGGCCGGGGGCTGCAGGCTCAGGGCCGTAGTCAGAGGCTGGGGCCCGGCTGTAAGTGTTGAGCTGAGCGTAGCCACTAGAGTGGGACAGACGGGATGAGGGGCGACCATCGAAGCGGGCAGGGCCAGGGGCTCGGTAGTCGGCATAGAGCACTGCCCTGGAAGATGGGCGGTCTTCGTGGGCACGCACATTGTAGTAGCCATTGGTGGGGTCCTGAGGGGCAGCGAGAGAAGAGGATGGAGGTGGGAGCTTCCTCTTGGGGGGTGGCAGGCGGGATCAGGTCCCACCATCCTCCTGGGGATCTCCTACTAGCTGTCCCTGTCACCATCTAGCACCATTTCCCCTCCTCTTACAGTTCCTCCCCATCCATCCTCGGCCCCACCCCAGGGCCCCCTTTCTGACCTTCATCTCGTATTCCTCCCGGGTGTCAATGGTGTCACAGCGCAGGTCCTGCTTCAGATCCACATCATCCTTAAAAGACTACAGAGCAGCAGTGTGAGGAGACAGGGTCTCTGCTCTTACCTGCCTCTCCAACCCTGTACCCAGGCCCAGAAGCCACCTGCTCAGGGCAGGGTCTGGGGTCAAGGGCCAACTGTCCACCTGTTACCAGCAGAGGCTCTGGGATATGGGGGGAGGAGCCCCCAGCCATCATTTGGTTAACATGCAATGTGGCCTTGTGTAGTGCTGCTGCTACCTGGGGCCAGGGAATGTCAGGGAAGCATGGGTCCCTGGCCTGCTAGCAACTGGGCTGCAGTGGGGCAGCAAACAAAATGTTCACAGCTGCGCTGTTTTACTCAAGGTACTGCCCGAGCTCCACATCCTGTCATATCAGCAGTGGAGGCAGTAGCTGCCTGCAGTAGTGCAAGCTCTACAGTGAACTGAGTGTGGAAGGGATCTAGGTAGTGCGCACCTTCAAGCCCCCCACCCCTGGCAAAGCTGTCTTCCACATAACTGGTTCCTGGTGCCAAAAAAGCTTGGGGATCCCTGCTTTCAGCAGACAGAGTGGAACAGATGAAATGGAGGCAGGCTAAGAAGAACCCGCCCCCATCTCTGCTGGAGGGAAAACAGCCCAGCATAGGTGAATGTGAGTATGGGCGTGAGCGTGCATATGAGTGTGTCGTGTGTGTGTGTAAGCATCTGTGGCAGGACCAGAGCCAGCTAAGAGAGAGAGGTGGGGTTGGCGGCAGTCAGAAGCTGGGTAGGGCTGGGCCTAGGAGAGAAAGGGCAGGGACAGGAGGGACTCGCCCTCACCGAGTAGATGGCCTTCATGACCCGAGTGGCTGTGGAGACGCTGGCAGTGTCATCCTCCCGGTCAGAATGCATCGTGAGTGGCTCTCGGTTCACGGTCTCGACCTTGATGTCCAGTTTCCTCAGCGTTACATCCTTGCGGCCTGGGACAGGGACGTGCGAAGGGGCCTGATCTTTCGGTGGGCCTCTGCTGTGGCTGCTTCCACAGCTGCTCCCACGGGGCTGAGTGGCTCAGCTGACCCCTCACCCATCTAAGGCACTGCCCGCTCTGTGCACTGGAGGTAGTGGGGGGTGCCGCGGCTGCGAGGGGTCCCAACTCACTGCCTTTGCGGCGGCGGTAGAGGAAGAAGACCAGGGCGATGAAGAAGAAGATGAGCAGGATGCCTGCGCCAATGGTGGCCCCAGCGATGATGCCCACGGGTAGCACCTCTTCCGACAGGGGAAGGAAAGGAGAGGAGTGAGGACAGGGCCACACTGGGAATCTCTCAGCAGAGAGCTATAGTGGCAACACTGGACTGTATACAAGGCTCAAGTTTTTTTGATTTTTTAAATTCAGAGTCAGTCTTAATAAGTGGCTCAGTCTGAACTTAAACTCATGCCCTTCCTGCCTCAGCCTCCTGAGTGCTGGGATTACAGGTGCACCACCATGTTCTGCTAAAGCTAAGTTTTTGCTGAATTGGCAGACTCTGAGATTTAAGCCCAGCTGGCAGTGGAAAGGACGGTCTGGATCGTGGCTAGGGTGAGTCTGTGCCTCAGCTTCACAATAGCTGGGGTCAGGATCACACTCGTCCCTGCCGCTGAGCACTGGCATGGGCTTAGGCGTGTCTGTCTCTTTTGGTTCAGCTGCCCATGAAGCTTAGGTTCTTCTTCCTGTGCTGGGCCCATTTGATATCTGCTGTCTCTGAAGTCTCCAACCGCCACCTGTGTCCCAACCTCTCTTGCTGCCTTGCCCGTCCACACCATGGTAACTGGCCTCTCCATATTTTCCACCCATGCTCCAATCTTCCTTGGTCCCGTTTCTGAGCTGAGAAGGAACTCAGGGGTCCTACCTGTGCCTTCTCTCTCTCCTTCGCAGACTTAGCTGCAGCCAAGTCTTGCGTCTCCTCTGCGATGCTTGCCCACTGCGCCCCGTAAGACTCACTCTTCTTTCCCCATCCCACACCTCAACCGAAAGCCATCCTCAGCTCAACCTGAAGGATACCTTTTCCATGGCTTCCTAAGCTCCTTGGCAACAGCAAGGACTCCAAAACCAAACAAATGAAAAAACCCACCATACTACCTTAGTCCTGGGAGTGTCCCAACCTCAAAGCCCTGCTGGAAGTGCCTGAAGGAGGAGGGGGCATGTTTGTCTAGTCAAACTGAGGTTTCTTAAGGAGGTGGAAGCCAAACTTACTGAGCATCTACTGTATACCATGCATACTGCAAATATTCCCAGTTAATCCTTTCAACAACTTGATGAGGTTGGTAGCTATTGCTATGCCTCTGTGCGGATCTTATTTGTCCATCTGCAGGCATGGCTTCCTCCCTGCAAGCTCCTGCAAGCTCCCTCACTAACCTGAGGGATCTTGTGAGCACATTTTGTATCTTGTTTCTGGCTGTTCCTAGAGCCCCTTGTGCAGAGCCTGGCACAAGAAAATCCTCAATAAACACTCACAAAATCAGCAAATTTCTCCTACCGGGCACCAAGGCCAGCTTCTGGTTGGGGAGGTAAAGAAAAGAGACTGAGAAAGAGAGGGAGAGGGCAAGCTTTGTCCCAGAGAGAGAAGGGAGCGTTACATGCCCAGGCTGCCCTGTGCTCCCGACTGGGCAGCCAGCACAGCCAGTCACCTCGCTCTACCAGCTGGATGATGGCAGTGCCCGGCCCAAAGCTGTTCCAGGCGGTGCAGTTGTAGTGGGTCTGGAAGTCAGCCTCCATGACGTTGTTGATGGTGAGTGTGGACAGCACCCCGCTGCCAGAGTTGGTCCTCTCCACCGTGTAGCGTTCCAGAGTCCCCACTTCCAGGAAGTTCTCCTTCCACGCCCATGCCTGGAAAGGGGAGGACAGGGGCACTAAGAGAGAACAGGCAGCAGAGCCACATGCCCAGGCATTTGTCGTCAGACGCACGTTCTCACAGTACCCTCACCACCATGGGGCCTCTGCTCTAGCCCTGTACCAAGCCTACAGCCACACCAACCACCTCAAGCCCTGAGCACTGGCCTCCACCCCAGGATGAACCAGAGTGACCCCGGCACAGTCTCTAAAAAGCAGGCTAGTGAGACCTCCCAGATAAGAATCTCCAGGGAAGAGATCCAGGAATTGCTTCTTTTTGAAGTGATCCCATGTTCTGTGCATGTGGCTGACTTAAAGCATCGATATCTGGGAACACTGTATGTTGTACAGTTTTGGGCTGGGACTTAAGAACCCTGGGGCCCAGTCCTAGTGACTTTCTCCTCCTGAGTGCCTGTCTGGCCTCTATTTCCCTTTTAGGTCTCAATTTCTTCATCTGTAAAATGGGAGAACCAGGGTGGCATGGGACAATGCCCACTAATGATGCAGGGCTCTGTTCTTAGTTGTGTCTTCCCCAACCCATGCAAACCTGGCTGGCTGGCTGCCTCTGGACACCTATGCCCCTGTGTCAGGCAGGAAGGGGCAAAGTGCACCCCAGGCCCTCATCCCTGCTCTGCCAGCCTGGATAGCCGCCTGCACATCCTGATCGCAGAGCACAGCCCAAGGAGGGAGCAGCCGAGGCCTGGCTGCCTTCCAGGGCTTGGTCCTCCTAGCTCTGCAGGGAAAGCCCTGGGGGCCCAGCCGCCTGCTGCCCGGGCGGCCACGGTAATGAAGTGTCCCTGGGCAGCCCTGGAGTTAGCCAAATGGTCATTAAATGTGATGAGGGGTTTGACGGTTAATAGTCATGGAAGGAATTAATGGCTCATGTGTGGGGGAAGAGGGGAGGAGAGGCGGCTGGGGGGCTGGAGAAGGGGGAGGAGAGCAGGGCAGTGGGGAAGGGGACCTGTTGGGGAGGGCAAGGGGAAGAGATGGGAAGAGCAAGGGAGAGACCAGCTGGGAGATGAGGGAGGGGAGAGCAGGCATCTGGGCCACGGGGACAGCCGGGAGGGCGCTGATGGTGGTCTCAGTACCCGGCGTTCTCTGGGCTCTTCACACTGTTGCTACAACTGCTCTCCTGACAACCCCGGGAGTCCCAGCCTCTGTGTTGCAGAGGAGGAAACGGAGGTCCCAAACATGAAGGCATCTCCTCAGGATCACACAAGTGAGACAGTCGGCAGCGGGGATGTGAGCAGGCAGAGGGACAGATGAGAGTGGGGACTGGAGACACCAAGCCTGGCAGGGCAGGCAGGTGGGCGGCAGGCACTCACGATGCGGTCTGGGGGTGGCGTGCTCCCGATGAAGCATTCCACCTTGCCACCGTCACCCCGCACAGCGTACTGCACCGCTTCACTGGAGATAATGGGGGGCCCTGCGAGCAAAAAGACGTGGTCACAGCTGCTCAGACCTCGCAGCACCTGCTAGCAGACCCCGCCTCCCCCGGGCCACTCACCGTTCACGTAGAGTGGCACCTCTCTCTCAGCCACTCCGATTCGAGGCACAATGGCCCGGCAGGTGTAGGTGCCGGCATCTGCCTGGGTCACTGACTTCAGCAGCAGCTGGTTGCTGTTACTCAGGACCTGGGCAGAGAGAGCAGCCTCGGGTGGGGAGCCAGGAGGTCGGGACCCCTAGGTCCGAGACAGCCCCGCATCGGAAGCATTGGAAAGAAAGCAGGAAGGGCCACAAGTGAATTCCCAGCAGGGAAATGGGGTTCCCGAGTGCGGCTGATTCATCCCCGAACTCTGACAGGCTGGCAACTTAAAATGCACCACATGTCCAAGAATGAGTGGGGACAAGGGAGGCCAGAGATAGCAAGTGACAGCTGCAGGAATTTCAAGAGGACACAACCTCTCAACATGTCCTGTTCTAGTGTTTTGAGACAGGGTCTCACTATGCAGTTCAGGCTGACCTAGAGCTCACTTTGTTGCTCAGGCTGGTCTCAAACTCACAAGGATCCTCCTGCCTCAGCATCCTGAATGCTGGGATGACAGGCGTGTGCCACCACGCCCGGCAACCTGTTCTAGTGTTCTGCATGCCAACAGGCTAGGATAGTTTACTCTGTAATTCTTCTTCCTGTCATTCTGGCCCAACTGCCAAATGTGGATCTCTAGGGCTGTGGGGTCCAGGCGGTCCCTCGCTGGAGTCGCCTCTGCTTCCCTACCTTCCTACGCCCCGTTAGTTCACCAGCTTTCTGCCACTGCTAAGCATCACCTCGGGCCTTCTTTCCTTGTCCCTCCTCACTGATGTCCAGGCAGACCATCACCTTCTCCCTCCCATGGCCCCTCACTGGCCAGCTGTCCCGTGAGGGATGGACCCTGGCGGCAAGCACTGTCCTTCTCGCCTCCCAAGACCCCAGCATTGTGCCCAGTGAGAAAGAGCCCTGGACCACCCATGCCCCTGCTGTGGTCAGCGGTAGTGCCTTCCTCCCAGCACTTGGGACAGGCAGGGAGAGTCTTACCATGTTGGAGTCCTTCTTGGTCCAGGTAAGGGTGAGGGGGGGATTCCCAACCCAGACACAGGTGAGGGTCACATCGGAGCCAATGTCTGTGGTTGTGGGCTTGGGGTCCACAACAATCCGGGGGGCAACTGAGGTGGAGAGAAGCAACTGCTAGGCTGCTAGGCTCACAAGGCCTCCCTTCCCTTCCCCTGCCCCCGTGTTTATGTACCCACTGCCTCCAGCTTCACAGGGTCTCCCCTCCACCCCTGCCGCATGTACCCCCCAGTACTCACAGTGCACATTCACTAAGGTGCTGACATTGGTGCTCCCCACTTTGTTGTGGACCTCACAAGACACCGGCTCCGTGAAGAAGGAGTAGTCAACGTTTGTCTCATAGCGACTCTCGTGGGCGTCTTCAATCAAGAACCCCCCCTTGGCCCATCTGGGTAAGGGGGTAGTGGAGAGGTGGGGTTAAGGGTGGACTCTGTGCCCAAAACAATGGCCTCTCTTCAGTGCCCGCCACTGCTGATCTCAGGGCCTCTCCAGCGCGGTTCCAAACCCCAGCCCCAGCCTCAGCCCACTCACCTGTAACCCAGGATCTCAGGGTTGGCCGTGGCCTGGCATGTGAAGACCACACGCTCACCCTCCTGCACCGTCTGAGGCTCGATGGACAGGGTCACAGTGGGAGGATCTGTGGAGTACGGGACAGGAGAGCAGGGTCTTTTCTGATCCCCTCCTAGCACACATACTCACAGAATTCTGCTGTGACATGGGAATCTGGGTTTCAACACATCAGCTCCGATAAAGCAGTACTCACTACCTTCGCCTTTTCCACAACAAGCCTGTAGGGGCTGGCTAGGATGACTGTTAAAACATAGCACTTCAGAGACCAGGGGATGCAATGACGCACTGTGGCCACTAGGCGCCACTGTGGGCTCGCTGGGCTCCCTAAAAAGGCCGAGGACAGGCTGGGAGCACCACAAATTGCCTTCCACTCTTCCTTGGGCAGAGGGAATCTTGGGACACATGGTAGGTAAGCACATTCGCTGCTCGATCTTCTTACACTGTAATTTATTTAATGGTCATAGCCCAAGAAGCACCAAGAGGTCCACAGTACCTTATCTGAAACCCTGGGGGCCGTAGGTGTTTTGAAGTTTAGAATTTTTGAAATCTTAAGGAAGACAATGCTAGCGAGTGTTCTCTATTCTGTAAGAAGCCCCACCCTCCAGCAGCATCTGGGTAACACCCCACAATGACACACATGGATGCGTGTGCTGGGTGGGAAACAACTGAAATTAGTAGGCCTGGGTTCAGGTTTCTTCACCAAATCACTTCAGCTTACAAATATAGACATTGGGTTTATGTTTTATTTTTCACAGCTGTACAGAATCTAAAACTGAGGCTGACAGAGGTTACATCATTACCCCACATCACACATCAGTATCAACGCAGGGCCTGCCCAAGCACACACAATGCCCTTTGCCATAGGTCCTCAGCATCCCTGGTTCACAGCAGGAGACAAAGGAGGAGGCAGGGAGCTCTGGTCCGGAGACTGGAGCTTCCCAGAGGCTACCTACGCACCTTCTCCCCACCTCACACCCTAGCCCACCCCTCCACAGGCCCCACTCACGGTGCACATCCAGCTCAATGGATGTCTCCTTGCCATTAGGGATGGCCTCATTCATGCTGCGGCAGGTGAAGACGCGCCCGATGTCCAGGTCTGTGGGGTTGATGAGCAGCTGGCTGATGGTGGTCTCTCTCTTCCCATCCTTCAGCAG
>PVKN010001871.1:15390-47117 GCA_004027915.1 Capromys pilorides | reverse complement strand
CTGAGTTGATGTAATCGTGCCAAATAAAACATTTAATAAATGTCCGAAAACATTTTACGTGGTTACCTCTTAACGGGCCAAGTGCAGTTTTCCACCAGAACTTTTCCATCTCTCAAAAGTGTCTCGGACACAGAAGCTAAGGTCCTGCAGCATCCTCGTGTGGCTTGCATCTTATTTGGGCCTGCTGTTTTCCGAATGTTACCACCTCTGCGTAAGGACTGTGTTCCCTGATGGAAATATTTCCCAAGAACGCCTTCAGCCATCGAGGTGGTGGAAAATGCTTTCTGAAGGTTTCTTTGTCTGAAAAAAGGGCCCCTTTTAGTGAAGTCCCTGCTGTTTCCCTGGCCTGTGTGCGTCTTGCCAGGGTGCTGTGAGCTGGATCAAATCCCAGCACAGCAGAAGTTGTTTGAATTTCATGGAAGTGTTATCGCAGACTCCTCTGCTGGTAGGCCACTTGTAGCATGTAATTTTTGATAGAACATGCAGCCAGTGCAGCAGAAGAATTTGGACAACCCTTGGAATGTGCTGGAATGGAATTTGACTGGGCCCTGCATCAAGGTCTCTGATATGACAGGAAGAGAACATTTACCCACTAATTAGGCAGATATGTAACAGGCTCCCTCTGTGTTTCTGATTGCAAGCAGGCCTTAGGAGACAAGCCTAGCTCCCCATCAGGGGCCCTCACTGATAGGAATGAGGAAAACAGTTGCCTTTCATGCCTGAATAGGCACATCAGAACCATGAGGGCACAGCCTTGCCTCTCCAGATGTGACGGTTTGGAGTGGTGCATGGCTGGATTGTGTTGTGCACTTGTTTTAATGTATGCCGTAAAAAGCAGACAGTAAGTGAAGTGTCATTCTACCTTATTGCTTAGAAAGGTTAAACTGAAAGACAGTAGGAGAGCAATGTTCTGATGAATGTATCTTTAGCCAGTTTCACTGCTGCAGGAGTGCTATGGGGTGTGATTACATAAACTACGTGACTCCTCGGTCACTTGGTAATCTGATCTGGTGGACTCAGTATTATGCATGTGATCTGTCATTGACTGAAATGTAGTCAGGCAGTCCACGACTGTACAGTGATATTAGTAACACTCCAGTGGTGTGTTATGGTAACAGTGGCTCATGAATGGCTGGTGCCCAGAATAATTCAGCAGAGGGGCTATTGCCTGTTGGTGGGGTATCCAAAGTTTTATCTACATTATCATCCAGTCCTTAGGGGGACCTGGGCAAGTACATTATTAACATCCCACTGAAGGTAAAAGAGGCAAAATGTTTTACTCAAACTCAAGTGACTGAAAAATGAAAGAACTTGAATTGGAGCTAAAGTCTGCCTGATTTGTATCCCGAATGCTTAACGACTGTGCTGTTTGGCAATTCATCAAGTAAACAGATAATTATTTCCTCTTTAGTGTGTAACTCAGGGAAGCTTCCTAGAGAAGGCCTTGACTGTGTAGTAGGATTTAGCTAGGGAAGTTTAGGGGATAAGGCAGAATGAGTATGTCAGATACACATATTTATTCACTGGGTGGTTTGAAATAGAGTGACTTAAATATTTGTACTCCATGTAATGAAGTCTTGAGTTCAGCTGTGGATTGGCTTCCCTGGGTCATCAAGGACCTCCAGATGCCTCCTGGCCTAACATGGCTGATACAGCTTCAGCCATCACATTCTTGTTTCAAAGAAGTGGAGAAAGAAGAAGAAAAAGAGTAATTGCAGTGTACCCACAAAAAGTGAGCTTCTCTGAAGAGCTCTTCTGGGAGCTGACAACTTGCATCAAGCTGCCAGCCTGTTTGTTAGAGAGGCTGCCATAGAGTGTGGAGGACAAGTCTTCTCTTCCTACTGAAGCTGTGAAAGGGGACACTGTTGATTAGAGATGGAAAAACTTTCTTTGAAATGAGGCTTGCTTCAAGAGTGGGCTCAGTAAGCTCCCAGGTCTGTTTTGGTTTGTTCACATATTCACTGGGTATTTAATTGTGGCAGTCAGATCACTAAGAGTGCCTCTGCCCCCCCAGGCCAAGAAGCCCATCTGCAGAGTCAAGAATCACTTGGGTACAAACCAGCCCAGCTCTCCCAGCTGCCATCCTCTGGTGCAACTGGAGCACGAGGGAAGTGCTTCCCACCCTGACCCTGGGGCAGTTGACACATGGTCACCAAGCCTTGCCTGGTGGTGACTGGAGTGAAGGAAAATGATGTGGTGCTCTGGCAGCTCACGGAGTGTGAGGTGTGGGCACTGTGGCTTTGAGCCCTGCACTTGCTCCCTTCTTCCCTGTGCCCTGTGGCCTGGGTTTGCTCTGCTGTTTCATGTTGTAGGAGTATACCTGGCCCACCGCCAGCAGTGTCAGTTTGGCGAGTTCTGAGAATCAGTCCTGGTTTTTGGAGTTGCCAGTCTTGCTCTGGGTGCTGAGTCACAGTCAATCAAATCTTTGTGGGGAGCCCGCTCTTAGGATTAGGAATCCTCTGGGTCAGAAATGGGCTCTTTTTTGCCTTCAGAAGACCCAGGATGCCAGCCTGTGCGAAGAATGTTAGGATATAATGGGCACCCAAGGAGGCACCCAGCCCCCATTCCTCCATTGTCTCCATCAGGAAACTGCTCCAGCTGGTGGAGCGGCACTGGGGAAGCTGCATTATGCTCTTTATCCAATGCTACCTTTGTTCTGTAATTACCTCCAAGCAGAGTGTGGCAAAGAGGTTGGAGAGATGTTTCATGGGGTGTTAGAAATCAAATTGCTATTAATATGCTAATTACAGCAGGTTCCTATTTCTCATTTAAGCAGGTCCTGCAGAGCCTCCTTTGATAATACTGTTAGACATTCTAATTGTGAAATGGAAAGCTCATATTATTTTTTAATCCTAGCTCTAAATCCGGGCATTCTCTATAATCTGCCAGCCCTTCTTGGATTTGCCAGGTCCAACCCTGGGCCCCAGCAATGGAAGCTGGTGAGGAAGACCTGATACACCTCCAAAAGTGGGCAGCTCCTCAGAGATGTCTGTGGATCCCAGGGTGCCATAGGTCCCAGGTTGGTTACCTACCAAGGCCACTGTACATCTAACCATTGCTTTTAGCAGTCGCATCACAGCTGCTGACTTTATTTTTAATTTAATGATGCATACACTATTTTTCCTATATTGCTTTTGTTGGGAAGTACTAGTTTATGAGCAAAACAAAGTGGCTACCACCCAATTGAGGGCGTTATAAGTATTTGTTTGGGAAGGTGAGAGATGAATGGCCTGTTTGCTTTGAGGGTGGATCACAGAAGTTAAGAAGCAGGGTTGGCCCACTCCTTAACTTTCTGAGGACCTGGCTATGGCAAGAGGCTTCCCTGTGAAATGGGAGCTTTCCCTCACAGGGAAATGAGAGAGGGATCCTTTGTTTCCATCAACGATGGAAGATATCACATCATAGACATCAGGAGAAGGCTGTAGATTCTAGAAGAATATATATTTCTAATGTATTTCATAAATCCAATGGACATTAAGCAGCATGCACTGTGTGTCAGGACTAAAGCAGGCCCTAGGGATGGCATTGGAGAACATTCTGGTTACCAGTGATGTGGCATAAAGCATTTGTATTCACAGATTGTGTGATTCAGAAACTCAAACATGGTGAAGCAGGCATGACTTTTTACTCCACACTGTTTGAGGCCTCAGTTGCAAGACATGAAGGCTAGGAGCTGAAGACTAACCCATGCACACATCTGGAGCAGATGCTGGGTTTTGATGATCTGCAGTATTTCTCCATGTAGCCTGACCTCATGGGCCGGGTTTCCTCACAACATGGTAGCCAGTCACAAAAGGGAGCAACCCAGGAGCTAAGCAGAAGAGACATCCTTTTAGTGGTCTGGCCTCTGAGGCCAAAAATGCCACATGCATTGTTTTATGGTTGGAAAAATGTTAAGTCTCTACCCAATTCACAGGGAGGAAACAGACTCCACCGCTCAGTGGAAGAGTGTGTGAGATTCATATCTCTGGTAAGAAGTGTAAGATGGACTTGAAAACAGCAACAAGGAAAAAGAGGCTCTCACTAAGATTTTAAATGAAAGAAATAGAAAATTTTAAAACAAAAATTTAATAAGTGGAAGTAAAAAGTCAATGAACATAGAAAACAGATTAGATTTAGTGGAGTAAAAACACAGGAGAACCTATAAAATATGTCTAAATAAGTGAGTTAAATTGCAGCCAGAGACAGAGAAGGAAAAAATAAAGGACAGGCAGAGAGATGTTTGTGGGATACAGTACAAAGTACCTCACACATTCAGTTGGATGTTCAGGAAGAGAGAATACAGAAAATGGGAAACAGGAAACATTTGAGAGCACAACAGCTCAACTGGCATAAGGGAGGCACTGAGTTGAGACCCCAGTATGCCTGAGATAATGAAAAAATATTGTAGTCTTTGAAGGTATAGAACCTCACAACTAGGAAATTCAGTGAATAAGAACAAACCTCCTGGGCCAGTGAGATGGTTCAGTGGTCTAAAATGCCTGCTTAGGAAAGCTCAGGCAACTGCAGGGACTGCGGCTTGATCCCCGGCACCACATGCTGCACCAGCCCCACCACCAGGGCAGGCTGAGCCAGCCATTAAATAAATAAACAAACAAACAACAACAACAAAAACTTCAAAAATAAAAATAAAAATAAAATCTATTAAAAAAAACAAAAACAAAAAGAACAAACCTCCTGCCAGACACATCTGTGTAAACCTGTATTCTGTCTAAGTCAAAGAGATTATTTTAAATGCATCCAGAGAAAAGAGAAAGATTTCCTGTTCTAGAATCGTGGTTGGCCTGTCAGGTGACTTGACAACCATTATGGAAGCCAGAAAATGATAAAATTTCTTCAATGTACAGAGAGAAAGTAGCTGTTAACCTGTAGGTCTACACACAGTGAAAGTACCTTTCAAGAAGAGGAGAATTAGAGCTAGAAGGACGAAGGACGAAGGACAAAGTTTGGATAATTTACTGCCAACTGACTTCATAATAGGGCATTCTAACAGACCTTCTTCAGGCCGAAGAAAATACTGTGCAGGACAAAGGCCTTGAGGGTCACGATGAAGTGAGTGCAAAAGTTTTGGTAAATATTTGTGTTGAAACAAATGCCAGTTGTGTAGAATAATGTGTCTATTGAGGGATTAAAAAACAAGATAGAATTAAGATACTTGTCAACTGGGACGTGTAAGTTAGGAGACAGTAATCAGGATGAAAGCCGGCTAAACTTCTTTTACTGTTTTTGGAAAGAAAGTAAAGATGTGGGTTAACTTTGGATTTCTTAAGATCAGATAGTATAACTTCACGCTGATAGAGAGCAGCAGTTTCCAAATGCCAGCCAAGACCCTCGGGCTCTCCTGGGACCTGTCAGGGACAGCAAAGCTGTTTTCATAATTCATAGCAATGGTATTTGCTCTTTACCTCTATCTCATGTGAATGTACAGTGGAGCCTTCCAGGGCTTTCTTGATAGGTGATGACATCACTACTTGGATGGTTTATGGAGTATGTGCTTGTGCATGGTTGGGTTTTAAATTTCTCTCTCTCTCTCTCTCTCTGTCTCTCTCTGTCTCTTTCTCTGTCTGTCTGTCTGTCTATCTCTCTCTCTGTCTTTGAGACTGCTTAAACTTTAACGTGAACAGCCATTTATCTGTGGAAATATCATGTGGTTAATTTCAGAATGCCTGATAATTGTGGCCTTTATATAGATTATATTTCTAAAGTTCCATGTTTTAAATTGTGAAATATATATGTTCTCAAGGATTTCTCTGTTTTAAATGTATTTTTATTATCTAAACTTAAGGCTCATAAAACTTTTTGCTATATACATACTGCAATAATTACCACAGTCAAACAAGTCAGCATATACATTCCTGTCATAGTTATCGGTGTGTATGTGGTAAGAGCACTGCTTTCCTAGCAAATTTCTGTTATATAGTATAATATTATCTATAGATAACTGCAGCCTTACTCTTTCACTTATCTTTCTTTCCCTGCCATTGGTAAGTCTGTTCTAATTCTCTATTTCTGTGTATTTGAGTTTTCTTAAAAAGCAAAAAGAGCTGACACATGCTTTTAATCCCAGCACTCACTCATGAAGCTGAGGCAGGAGAATCATTGGAAATTCGAGACCAGCCTGGGCTACAAAGTGAGCTCAAGGTCGGCCTGAACTGTATAGTGAGAGCCTGCCTCAAAAATAAAATAAAATAAATAAATGAATAAAACAAAATCGTTTCTGTATATAAGCCAGACAATTCAGGAATTGTGTATGTTTGTCTGGCTCATTCATTTAGCACAGTATCTTCCAGGTTTATCAATATTTATGCAAATGACAGGATCTCCTTTGTATATATTTCTTTGTAGATACACAACACAATATCTTTGTCCATCTACCCATTGGTAAACAGTTTATTTCCACATCATAGCTGTTGAATAATGCTGCAGTGAACATAGGGGTGCAGATATCTACCTGGTGCTGATTTCACTTCCTTTGGGGAACTGGTGGGCCATAGGACAGTTCTGTCTTCTAATATGGAAAACACGAATAGGTATAATCTCCCATAAATAAAAGTTGTTTGAGGTCTTTGCTAATCTTTAGGAGTGTCCTAAGTCTATGAAGTTTGAGATTCACTGAGTAGATAAAAGAAAAAGACAATAAAAGCAGTGAAACTTAAAAGACTGTCCTTGTAAAACAGCAAGACCTGATCTCTGAGGATCTCCTGCTGCTCTAATTTTCTTTCATTGTAAGACAAGTCAGCAGAGAAACTTTTAAATCTAGAGAACTGGCCGAGAAGGTGCACTAACCTGTACTGCAGGCCTGTGAACCCTGATCTGGAAGAATTGCTAGCAGACTGAACTCGTGCTCATCTTGTTAGACATGGACACCTACTGACCAGCAGGCATATTACAACCCAGCTCTATGAAACAAAAGACTAGCAACAGAAAAAGTGCTTTATCCAGACTAAAGGGCATAGAGAAGAACAGGTTCTGTCAGGCATGGTACGACATTATATGATGGTCTTACACAAGATAAACTCAAAAAAGATAAAATGACAGCTTCCTTGCCTGTGTATCCTTTCCCAGTTAGATGAAAAGTTAACTGTCTACCCAGAGCAGAGAGTATATGGCTTTTCGGAATTAAGAGTCTCTTGCTAGAATTTCACTTTTTAGAAAACAATTTCCAGGGAACATACGTATGCATTTAGCAAATGATGCTTTATAAAATTTTAATCTTTTCCCAGGTTAGTGATTATATATTATGATACCCTCTCCATGCCTCACTGTAGATTAATGGTTAATGTATGTGTTCTGAGAATATTTAAGGTAGTGTGAGCTATGTTATGATGTTCACTTTATTTGGGTGATAAATGCATTTTCAGCTTACAGTGAGCTTACAGAGATTGTATCCTGTCGTAAGCTGAGGTGCATCTGTAACCCTGCTTCTGAACATTTGGTCCAGAATTTCTTTGCCAAGAATGATTTCTGCCCTGGGATCCATGTTAGGCCTGGACAGCTGAGCTCTGTGCCTCATCTATGCCTGAACTTTCCCCAGGCTTCTACCTATTGCTGCCTTATTCCTTTCCACTGCTGTCAATGCCTAAGTATTTGGCTTTCAGCCCTGGACTTCAGACCTCATTACTCGTACCTTCTTGATTTCCACAATTCCGACTGATTTTCACGATTGGGCTAACTGTAGTCCCATTCTTTTCCTCCTGTCCAATAAGAGGATCCCCTTAATTACCCCTGGGTTTTTAGTCCCAGCGTTGCCTAAATCCAATTTAAACAGGCTTTGGGCCTTTGCAGCTCTTTTACTGAACTCCATTTGTGCCCACTACCCACTCCACTCACCCCTAGATCCATAGGGAAGAATCTAGGATATGTCAACAACACAACTTCTGTGTGTTTCAGCCTCCAGCAAGTTTAGCCCAAAGCCTTTTTCTCCCTTTTCAACAAGGTCTATGGGAAGATTTATCTCCTCACATGGGGACTCTTCTGAAAATTCACACAGGGAAGGGGGCTTTGCTCGTCTACTCTTCCCTTAGCAACGTACCAGTGCTAAACTTTCTCTGGTATCTGTATGGCACTGTCAAAGAAGACAAAAAGCATCTGCAACTATGGAAGAACAGCATGTGGGTAAAGCCCAGACTAGGAAAGAAACAATTCTAAACAACAATGCTCTTCAGCTGGGGACACGGAGTGATGTCCTTGGGGAGCAGCCAGCTCTCTGCAGAAGAAGCTGCTGCCATGTTGTGATTTTCCCAGCATCACCTGAACACTGAGTAGGGGGCAGAATTGAACCATAAGCCTTTCCTATCTAGCCTGGGCTCTCCCATCCTACAGCCTAGCCTTCTCCTGGCCTCGCCAACTGGCCCACAGGCCCCAAGTGCTGGTAGAGTCAGGGTGCATTCTTCCTGCCATGTGACAATCCTGTCTGTTCTCTCAGCCATTTTCCTCTGCCACCAGCCTGTCTGGTAGGCCCAAAAGGCACAGTGAGTTAGTAGCCATAGGTCGCATATCAGGAAACTGAGGCCAACTAATTAGTCACTAGTCATCACGCTTGCAAATGGCAGAACCAAGCCTTACATCTCACTCTTGATCACATACCTTATATTACTCAGGCAGGGCAGCTGTACCAAAATACTATAGACTGGGGGCCTTCAAGAACAAAATTTTGTTTTCCTGTAGTTTTAGAGGCTGGAAGGTAGGGTCAAGGTGCCTTCAGGCTTGGTTTCTGGTGAGGGTCACTTTCTTACTCTGCTCTCACATGGCCTTTCCTCTGGACTCTCTGGTTTCTTCTTCTTCTAGTGATATCAGCCCCTACTAGCTTAGGGTCTCACCTCTGTGTCCTTCTGTAATCCTAATGACCTCGCAAACCCCCTGTATCCAAATGCAGCCACCCTAGGGGTTAAGCCTTCATCCTATGGATTTGGGACTTGAGCACATGTTAGTCCATAGCATGGCCCATACCCTTTCACTGTTGGGACCCTCCCACTTGCACCAGGGGGTGTAATTGCTGAGAGTATAGGAGCCCAGAGATCGAGGAAAGTGGAGTCCAAAAGTGCTTCTGGGAACATATGTTGGGTTCGGAGTACTGTGTACACTTGGAGCAGTCTGCCCCAGTTTGGGGGCAGCCCTATCTCCTGTTCACCCCACTAATTCAGATGAGCTGTGGCTGTTTTCCAGGAACCTCTTTCTCTCCATAAAGGCTTGGCCCAGCTCAGCCCAGCAGAGCAGCTGTAAGTCGATGCAGCCAATCTGGTAGCATTTCGAGCTCTTTAATGTAGAAGGGAAATAGAATCTCAGTCTAGTATAACTAGCCAACTGAGGGCAGAAATCAAACCACACATCCAAGCAGCTGCCCTCAGCAGAGGGTCTATACTGCATGTGGCAGCCTGGCCAGGCTGCTGAGTCCTTCCCTCTTCTCTAACTTCCCACATAGGAGGCCTCATCTTCTTTATCCTTTCAGGAGGGTAATTTTTTGTAAAGATAAACTAAGTCAAGACAACATCTCATATGGCAGTCGCTGGTATGCGTTTACCTGCTTTCCTCATCCATCCCCTCTTCTCTTGCTCAGAATCGATGCTATTTAGAAATTTTGAATTTCTGCAGTGTCTGTGTTTCTGGAAGAAGAGTGAGGTTCTCAGGGCAGAGGTTTGGGTTTATGTCACAAGTCCCGCAAAGAGTCCAGAGCAGATTTGGGTTGCAGGTGATGCCACAGTGGGTCACTGGCCAAGTGGCTAGAGGGAGTGGGGAGGGGATCTGAGGGAGGCTGAGAGGCTCTGCCCTCTAATAAAACTTCCTGTATCTCATCTTTCCTCTGTGGAAGCTTGTGTCTCCTTCTTGGGTGCAGAGCCTATCTTTGGTGACTCCTTTGTCTTCCCTGGGCATGGCATACCAGGCCCTTGGTAGGATGTTGTCCAAGTTCCTTTGCAGAGTATAGGCCACAGCCTGAGAGGTAAGAGGCCCTTTTCTTGCAGCTCTACACAATGCATTTGAAACTAAGTTAAGAGAATATGGACTGTCCACCCTCTACCAGGTCCCCATGCCCTTAACCTTCTTCTCTGCACTGACCTAGGCCCTGTGCCCTGGATCTTGAGCTGTTCCCAGGCCCCAAGGGGGATGCTGGAAACCCTGGGGAAAAGTCTCCTTCCTGCCTGAGGGAGGCTCCTGTGTTCATCTGGGCCTGAAGCAACACTGCTTCTCTGGGAGTAACTCTGGTTTCCTCTTGAGAGAAGAGCAAGTCGCTTCCCTTGCTTTCCCAATTTCCAAAGATGAGTCTCTTTGGGATAGCAGAAGTCTCTAGGAAGCTTCCTGGCCAGGTGGGCTCCAGAACTCATCAGGGATCATGGACTTTGGGCCCCCATAAAGGAGCTTTTCTCTGATGCTGGTCTCTGTCCAGCAAGACTAAGCAGTAATCTCCATCCATGTGGAATTAAGTAAAGAAATAGATCCAGGGAGCAGGCAGCTCATGGCAGGTAAGTGTCTGAGGCTTCTGAATGAGCCCAAGTGGACGCTCACCCATATGCACCCATCAGTATGTGGCCTTCACTCTTCTCTAACTTCCCACATAGGAGGCTTCATCTTCTTTATCATAAATGACACTATTTTTTTCTTCAGCAGGTGCCAGCCACCATCCATCCATCCATCTTTCCACTTATTCATTCATCTTTGAGAACCTACCCTCTACAACCCCTTTCTTGCTCTTTGTTGTAGGCCATGTAGGCATGAATAAGATATGCCAGGACACAGGTCCAGTTCTAGGTTGAAGCTAATCAAGCAGTCAACCAAGCAGTGTTCACAGTGCACCTGTGTTAAATGCCCCTGTTAGAGGGGAAGAAGCCCTGGCTAGGGCCTGTTCGTACATTCCGAATTGAAAGGTTGCCTTGCCCTTGGGAAATGTGGGCGCTAGTTGTAGGCTGTTCTTGCTCTGTGCTCATTAGAGATCATGATGCTATAAGGAGGTATAGTCAATATTTGAACAAGTTAAGTATCAGTTCTGAGAAAGACTTTAATAGCCCCATAACAATCATGACATTAACCATGTAAATAAAACTATAGCCTGTGGTCAGATACCACTTGGATATATGGACCCTTGGTGCATACACGTCCCAGCCGGTCTGTCCCACTTGAATAAAGTCAATGTTCTCTTGGGCACTGGCATGGTCAATTCCACATCACCTTTGCCTGTGCCCTTTGGGAATCCCAGGACACTTGGTTCTGGACATGGCCCAAATAAGGGCAGTCTTGTACAACTTTTACATCTTGAGAAAACAAACGTGATTCCTAATGTATTGTCTTGAGTTCCTGGAACCAGAGGGTTTATTTTACGTATGATACCACAGAAATGGTTCTGTTGACTTCAGAACTTTCTAGCATCTAAACTATAATTCTTAATGAAATGTTCTTTCAATGTAGATGACCCAGGATATTGTAGGGAAGGAAGATGTTCAGCATGTCATGTTACTATTTTGAAAACTGAATGCATGCTGTTTGACATTTGGTGATCTTACTTCCAACAAGGAATTAGTCCTGTAGTTGTTTCGGATTAGGGAGCTGCCTGAAGAGCATGTGACCTCTTACAACACTGTGGGTCAGAATGAGGGAGGTAGGTGAGGATACTGCATTTAAACCCATACCTAGGACTCCTGCTTCAGGCAAAAGAGTGTTTGAAATTGTCCAGAGGTAATGGATGAGGTACAAGTGGACAAATATTCAGTTACAGGTAATCCCTTATGTGCAGCCTGTGTTCCCGCTCTTTCCTAGTTCACAAGTGAAGAGTGTAGATACAGGAGATTTTATAAAAAATGTGTTGTGGCACTGAACATGGTGGTGCGCACCTGTAATTGCAGTACTTGGGAGGCTGAGGCAGGAGGATCGATGTGAGTTTGAGACCAGCCTGGGCTACAAAAGTGAGCTCCAGGCTAGCCTGAACTGCATAGTGAGACCATGTCTCAAAAAGACTCCCCCCAAAAAAATGTCTTGTGGCTACTCCTTACAATTACGGTGAACAAATTCTATTTATTGAGGACCTGCCATGTCCCAGGCATTGTGTTGAACATCTTTGACTATATTGGTAAAGTGGGTCCTATTATTATCTCCACCTTAGGACCAAGAAAATGAGTCTCCTGGGTGGTCATGTAGCTAGTGTATGTTTTGGGCAGGCGTAGTATACGTCCAGCGGCTATAGCAAAGATCCCCCAACACACATACACACACACACACACACACACTCTAGTTTCAATAAAATAAAAGCTTATTTCTTCCTCAAATACCAGTGTGGGGTAGGATATAGGGATGTTATGGGAGCTGTCTGTATGGTCATTGAGTTCTCAGGCTCTTTCTGGCCTTTAGATGTTGCCCCCATTGCTATGGTCCAAGATGGCCCCACTATCTATATTCCCATCTATGGAAGGGGTGTGTGAGTATAATCCAGAACTAACATGGACAAGTTAGTGTTGCTCATGTTTTATTGGTCAAGACTATGTTCTGAGCCACATTAGCCGCAGAGGTCACTGGGAAATGTAATGTTTCTTTTTGGGGGGGCAGGACAATCATGTGTCTACCAGGAGATCTACTATTGTAGAAGACATGATGGTAAACTACTGGGAGACAACCGCTTGTTTCTGTTTCAGGGGTGGAACTGGGATGACTCCAAGTGGTTTATAGATGGTTTCATGGCATCTCTCTACAACCTTACCCTTGTAGAGTTCTAGGTTGGCAGCAGGGAAGAGTCCAGAGCTAGCACAAGCTCTTAGACGGGGCTGGTGGGTGTTATTGCTGAGCCCTTGGTCCTTTGGGCCTAGCACTGTACTGGGCATAAAGTACAGGTGTTCAGTAAGTCAAGCTAAAAGGAAGCGGGGAGCCAGCCCATCAAAATCAGCTGAACAAGCCTGGTTGCCAGCAGGAGGGGACTAGAAACTGAGGTGACCATCAGTCAGAAGGCAGCAGGGTCCAGAGGAATTCTCCTGTGGGGTGGAGCTCATAACTGCTTTGGCACCAGTGGCTTAACCCCAGCTTTGAACAGCCTATGTGAGCTAAACTTCTGGAATGAAATGCTTTAGGAATGCTTTAGGTGTCCTAAAGACACCTTTAGGATGAACTAGATGTCTGGAGTGTTTTTTGTTTTTTGTTTTTTGTTTTCCGTCTTGGTGGCGACTGCTTGAACTGTGTGGTGTATCTTTCCCATTTGTTTCTGGCCATGTTAGGTCCAGGTTGGTCAGCTGCTGGCCCCCAGTAACGACCCTGTCTGCAAAGATCTCTGCTTCCCTCCGCTGAGCACAGCCGCCTACTTTAGCAGGTCCTGACTCATCCAGTAAAGACACAGTCACAGCTTGACCTTTCAAGGTCCAACCTCCATTAAGACGTCTTTGGAGGACTTGGGGGAGGCAAGCTGAGGACGAGGAGCTTAGGGTTTGTCTGCGCCTGTTATTGCAGCGTCTGAGCAAAGCTCCTCTGCAGGCTACCAGGTGCTCAGCAGGAAAAATAAGTAAGCATTGGAGGCTCCAGCTTGGAATTTTTCAATCATCTCAACATTGTTTTTGGCAGGGAATAATTTAAAACAAACAGCCGTTATGACTTACATTTTTAGACCAGTTAGACATAGGGGTTTCTCCGTAATTGTATTCTTCAATTGTCCCAATCTCTCATTTTTTTCTTTTTCCCAGTTTTTTGTCTTATGCTAAAAAACTGAGAAGGATATGGGTTGGCTTTTTACATCAGTTAAATATCTGTGAAAACTTCTGTCTCAAGCCTGGCAGTCAGAGGGAAGAGAAGCAGTATGAACAGAGAGCAGGGCTCCAGGCTATGGTGGAGCTTACAGGGTCTAGACAGTTATGAGATATATGGGACTCTCGAAAAAGAAAGCATCAAAGAAAAGCATGTGTTTTGGGTTCTGCATGAGTCTATTGTGTATTTGTGTAGCTGACAAAGCTTTAGTTCAAAATAAGTGGTATTTGGCATCAAGCAGTACTGCATGCTGACAAATTGATTGTGCTCTTTTACTTAGATAAAAAATGAAAATGCATGAAGCATATTTTTTTTCTTTTTCTTTTTGATGATTAAAAGCATCCACTTGGCTCCACACAGAGAAGGCCCTTGAAGATTTACTTGAGACACCTGTGTGGCATTGATCATAAGCCTCGGGCTGACAGAGGCAGCTCTGCCCATGGAGTGTAAAATGCCAAGTCTCAGGAGAGAGTTTGGAAAGGTCTTAGTAAGGGCCTGTGTGCCAGACCTGGGTGGGACCCTTGGGTGAGAGTCTTTGAGTTTTATTAAAGGACTTGTCCTCAGCCACTCCCTAGTCACATCACAGGGACTCCATTTCCTGTGAGGCAGGTCATGTCTGGCTTGGTGCAGGAAGAAATTGGGAAGCAGGTATGTTAGAACGGAGCCATCAGCTGGCCACTTAGGCGCTGCTCATTAATCTGTTCATTCATTTGCTCTTTGGCTCTGGGCCTGGCTCTATATTGGGTGCTGGGATGTATGAGGCACAAGACGGCCTGGTCCCTGCTGTAGCCCTGTTTGGACTCCTGTCCTGTTGGCTTAAGGACTGGCCTCCATGGAGGTCCCAGTGTAGGAATGTGCTATGAAATGCAATTCCAACACCCTGTTAAAGCCAAGCATTTACTTTTGGACACCGGGGACTTTGAGACTCTCCCTTAAAGGAGCAACAGATTTGTTTGGACAAAAGAAGTGTAAACAGGGTCCTGGTGAATAACTTTTCTCATGCTGCTCCTGCTTTAATCAATCGTATATTTATTGGTGACCTCATAAGTGTCTAGACTGTCCCAGCTTCTACCGGGGAAGCACTGGCAGGGGTGGGGGGTAGAGAGAATTTACAACTCTGTGAATTTACAGCTCAGTTGAGGAAGCAAAGCTGACCCCCAGGACAGCAGCCAAAGACATGAGACAGTGCGTATGTTGCTCTACACATGTGCAGTGGGGAAGGGGACTCAGAGCTGAAGGAGTCAGGTAGCACCCTAAGGTCTAGCTTTCTGGAGGAGGGCTACAGAGAAGGATATTCTCAGTCATTCTCCTGGATGGCTCAGTGGGTGTGTGTGGACAGCCATGCTGCCCCAGACCTCATCTCCTCAAGGCTGGAGCCCTTGGACTGGGAGAGCAGAGCAGAGCAGCCTATACCTGGGGAAATGAAGCAACACAGAGGCCATCAGGACATCAAGGCCACGGGGTGCCTCCCCTGCCCCCTAAAGGTGGCCACGTGGCGCATCCAAACAGGGCTACACCCACCTCTCAGTCCCTCAAGTCTGTGCTGCTGCTGAGGATCCTGAGAAGCTAGAAGATGCAGGCTCTGCTCTCAACAGGAGTGGAGTTCAAACCCCAGTGGTATGTCTTACTTGCTCTGTGATCTTGGCCTGGTTCTTTCTCAGGCCCTCATTTCTAAGTGTCTAAAATAGAGGCTGGAAGCAGCACCTGCTGCAGAGGCAATTGTGACGGTTGTATGAGACAGGCATGTGAAATGCCTCGCATGGTGTCTGGCGCACAGTAACCCATCATGTCGGCTGGTGTTGCTTCAGTCTTTGTTATTATAATACACCAGGAGCCAAAGCAGGAAGGCCACTGTCAAGCCACAAACTCATCTCTTTCTGAAAATTGCCAGCTCTGCCAAACTATAAAACTCTGTTACTAAAGTCCCAACAGCACTGAGCTGTGGCTCTGTGAAGCAGGGCCGGGTGCAAGCCCCCGCTGTGCCTGTGCTGCGTCCTGTTGAAGCTCCGTGCCTTACCCTTCACACACACAAACTTCTTGTCTGGAATTCAGTGCCAGGTGAGCTCTATTTGCCTGTGAATACGCCCTTTCTCCCTCATCAGCAAATGCAGCCCCTCTGGAGACAAGGCCTGGCTAAGCAAAAAGGGAAGGGCTTGACGTAGTTTGACATTTAATCACCGAAGATCTGGGTAGGGTTCCAGCAGGCCAAACCCACAGCACTCTATCCCCTCGGGAAAGAAAGTCTGGGTGTGGTGCTGTGGCATGCTGGGGGAAGTGGAGGCTTATGTGACAGAAGATTCCAGTGAATAATAGCCTCCCAACATTTGTCCTTTGCATCCAAAAAACGAGGGCCATGAGACACTGTCATGGAAAGGTGGCTGTGGTTTCAAAGTAAGACTAGTCTCTACACAGCAGTGTCAAGAAGAGCCGGACCGCTCTGAGGCAAGTGCTGAGTATGGCCTTGGGCTGGCTGAGCCCTGGGTG
This sequence comes from Capromys pilorides, assembly GCA_004027915.1. NCBI lineage: Eukaryota > Metazoa > Chordata > Mammalia > Rodentia > Capromyidae > Capromys > Capromys pilorides. The sequence continues at coordinate 30,926 of PVKN010001871.1, read as the reverse complement.
GGAATCATGTCCCCACAGAGGGCTAGGGGTGGCTGGAGAACTCTGGACCCCTGAGGCATCAGGACACCAGGAGATAATCATTGCCTCTACTTTCCCAGAAATTCACTTCTCAAGCTGCTTTTGGTCAGCACAGCTGTAAGCCTCACTCGACCCTGGACAGTGGCCCAGGAAGAAGTGGGGCCGCCCCGTCAGGGCTGGGCAGGACAGCACAGCCAGGTCTGCGCACAGGCTGCTATTTGCTTTGGCCTGGGCCTTGCTCCGCCACTTCCTGGCCCCGCCTTCCTGTGGCTTGTGCTTTATTAGATCATAGCTCCAGGTGAAGCCAGGCCTTGGCCCTCAATGGCCAGGTGGGCCCAGCCTTGAGACCTTAGAGCCCCAACCTCCTGCTCACCCCTGACAGGCCTGGGCAGCTTGCAGTAAGGGTAAGGGCATTGTCATGCTAAGGTAAGCCTGAGCTGCTTTAGGGGGACAGAGGCATGGAGAGGGATGTAACTACCATCATGCTAGGTAGCAAACTGTGCCTGGCCTGAGATGGAAGCCAGTACTCCTGGTACTGCTAGCACCCTAGACCTTTGGGAAGTGCTGCATTTAAACTCAGGCTTACATGGGAATGATGGAGAAAGGCAGCTGCGTGGGCTGGAACATACACAGCTGCTAAATCCCATTGGAGTCTATGATGGTAGAGAAAGGCTGCATGTCCTCTGATGTCTCCACCCCACCAGACTCAGCCTTCCATAGGAAGCAGGGACTTTTTTACTCCCCTTGTGTATCAGCCTCACTTTGTACAAGGAGAATGTCTTCATTTTATACAGGTAGGGTGCAGAGGTCATACAGGATCCAAACGTGGAGCTAGAGGCAAAGTCCAGCCCCTTGCCCCAGAATGCTCTTCTGAGAGCAACAGACCTGGCAGGGCCTGGGTTTAAACTGCTTCCCCCTGAAGTGCAGGTTGCAACTTGGCCCAGCTTTGCCTCAGCCGTGGTGCCTGAAGTCCAGGGTGCCATGTTGGCCCCTTTGTTGCCTTTGGACAGTAGCCACATGAGGGGCTATTCTTTGACATCCATCGTGTCAGGGAGATCCTCGCTTCTGGCAGACTGACCATGGGGGTCGCATTAGGTGAATATGGGCCTACAGTTTAGAACCACACCACAGCCCTCCCCCATCACAGTGATCCGTTTGTTTGTTTTACACATATACCTGAACCTCTGCTCAGACCTGGCACTATTCAAGGCTCTGGGGATGCAGCGGTGGCTAGACATACAGCGTCAGAATCACTTGGAAAGGAAGACACTGATGCTACCCCCAGAATTGATTTCCTATATAAAAATTTCTTTTTAAGAAGGAAAAAGAGCTCTCGAAAGAACATTCCCCTAAGTGGATGGTGTCCTCAGGATGGTTATAAGCAGGATGCAGGTAAGGAAGGCCCTGTACTACCAACTAGGGGGTCTACCCCATGCTAGGCCTGGTCCTGCATCACTGGAGGTTCTGCCTTAGGCCACTCGGGGTAAAACATAGAGTTCCAAGCACCCTCGCATCACTGGTCCCTGCACACAAAGAGGACGTCTGGCCGGCACAGTCCTTTGCCTCCCAGGCTCTTCAGTGATTTTGCAGCTGTGTTTTTAGAATAGCTGTTTCCTTTCATTCGTAAAAACCTAAGCATCTACAAAAATAGAAACAAGCACAGGTCATGCTCCACTGTGTTTTCTGTCGTTCACCCAGCATTTTAAAGCAGCAGTGCTGTGAGGTAGCAGGTGCCTCTTCTCCTGTGGCTGCACTGCTCTCACGTCTCGCGGGCTGCATGGAGGATAGAGGCAGGTTTGCAGTCAGAGGTGAGGGGTCTTGGGCAGAGGAGCCTCTCATTCAGTCCTCTCACTTGAAGATAGTAGCCTATTGCCAAACCTGGGCCCTAGGGCCCAACTCTGTTCTCAGCTCTTCTCCACGGGATGCTGCCTGGCTCCCAGATCCCCCTGGCTGGTGACCCCGTGTGTTCCTCTGTCTACTTCCTCTTTGACTTACCCAGTTTGTTGTCCCATTTCTACTGCCAGGAACTATCTTAAGTTCTTTGCTTTTCTTGTTCATAAGCATAAGGAAAAAGTCAGCAGGTGACTCTGGGCCTCACTGTTGCACAGGACCCTATGGTGTCCCAAGCCCTGTCTGTCTCAGCCTCCTGCCCCTTCTCAGACTCCTGGGTACCTCCTCGCCTACCTCATAGGGGTTTAAGCCAGAGACCTGGAGGCTCATCAGAAGGCCTGCTACACTGAGCCCCACGAGCATCCTCAGCCCCTCTCCCTTCCACCTGAGACCCACAGAGCACCACTTTCCCCTCTCTGCTCCTGTCTCTGCTTGGCAGCCCAATACCTCCCTCTCAGTGGCTTTGCTGTGTCACTTGTCCAGGTGCTACCAGCCTTGTAAGACCTGGGCTGTATGTTTGATGCTGCAGGGACATTTGACAAGCACAAGGCCTTCAGTGAAACTGGAGATCAGAATGATGAGGGCAGGAGGCCCAGGAAGGTGGGGCTTGGTTTGGGTGTGTTTGTGTGATATGTCATATGCCATTTTTTATTCCCATAAAAACATCTTTCTGAAGTAATCGGAACCTACTCAGCTGTTGCTAACCAAATACCAAATGTTTCCCTTTTCCTCTCCTGTTCCTCGCAAGAGGCAGACTGTAAGGGACTGCCCTTGTCCATGATGCTATCTTGCCTTTCGAACGTCAGAGGGCTCTTTCCTCAGAGCAAATGCCTGATTGTTTTTTCCAGCCTTGGCAGGAATTTTTGAGAGAAAGCTGATTTGAAATCACTTTTTCTGTTTATTGTTTCAGACCTGGAATATGGCAGCGCAGAGGCCTCGAGGCCTTTAATCTGTTCTCCTCACATGTTTCCTGTATTGCTTTAGGCTCCATCAGGAACTCCCCACCACTACCACTACCACTACCACCAGTGACCCAAGAGATGGAGAAACAAAATGAAATGAAATACAGTGAAGTAGGCTTCCAGTTGGTAGCGAGGTCCACAGGAATCACTTTTGGAGCCGCCTCATCACCACCATTTACCATAAACATGTGGTTTCATTTCCAAGGGCTCCGGTGTTAGCATTTCCATTTCCTCAGGAAGTCGCATTTCATTCTTGCTCTTACTTCAGCAATGGAACGTGCATTTTCCTTGGCCCAAGTTCAAGGAGTGGCGCCTAGAGCAACGATGAAAACAGTCCCAAGCAGGTTCGGTTGCGGCCACCCCTCCTGCGCCCTCAGCTCTGGCTGCTTCTTGCTGCCCTCCACAGTAACAGACACCAGCTCTCCGAGAGCCAGGACGGCCTTGCTGTGCTGGGGTTTTGTGGCCATCAGAGGGGAGCCATGCTGTCCTTGCCGCCTGTGTTCTGGCCTTTTGTTGGGGGAGATCTGATTGCCCTCCAAAAATCCACATACCACAGACTCTTAATTAAGAAAGTATGTTCCCATTTCATGTCACTTGAAAAGAATGAAAACAATGACAGCATTTATTTATCTTCGCTATCAATATCATTCCTGTTTCCAAGTCGACTGGGGGTTATGAGTCTAGAAGGAATTGCCTGGGTTGTGAGATTTTAACCTCAGGCATGTGATGTTGGGAACACATGTGGCTTCTTTCAGAGAGAGAGGGGCTCCACAAAAGGCAGAGAAACCGCTAGAGCCCTCCTGGGTCTCCCAGAGCACAAAGGCCAGCGGTTCACGGATAGTGGGGCTTAAGCGGTGGTGGGAGTTGAGCGCCCTTTCGCCAGCAGCATCCCACTATCATTGGGAAAGCCTTCACTTCGCAAGCCTTGGAGGGCATTTATGATCTGTCTGAGTAAGCGCTGTCTGTATGGGACCCGCAGTGTGCTGAGACCAGGCCAGGTGCCCCTGGGCTGCTGTTAGTTCTTAGCCATAGCGGGCTAAGTCTGTTGCCCATATTCAACATGAGGTAGCTTGGCTCAGGTAAAAGGGGCTGCCCAGAACTACACAGCAGCCCCAACTGCCACAATTGTCACTTGGAGCCAGATAATTCTGTGTTATAGGAGATTGTCTGCTGTGGAATATCCAGTTGTATTCCTCACCTCTACACAGTAACCTTCCAGCTGCGAAAGCCAATGTACCTAAAGACATTACCAGAATTGCTCTGAGAGCTGGGATTCAGACTCTCAAGAGAGCCTATCCGAGCTCTCGCCCAAACATGGCAGCCCTGCTTGCATCTGAGATACAAACAGGATGGGGAGTGCCTCGGCATTCTGAGATGTTAGGGGCACACACTTTCTAGCAACTCCACGTGGAACCTGCTTGGTGGTAGACGGAGAAGGAAAGAAATCCTCGAGAATTCTGCAGCAGCTGGCTGTGGTGGCGATGGCAGAGCACTTCACTTTTTGCAAAGCCCTGGCTTTTCATTTTGAGTCTCCCGAAAGAGATGTTAAGAGCACAAGACTTACTAGTCAGTGCATTTTTGGATTGTAAGTGACTCAATCCCAGATCAAATTAGCTTAAGGATAGAAGGAAATCTATTGGCTTATGCAACCAAAAGGGTCTAGGTAAAATCTCCTGGCTTTAGGTCTGGCTGGATCTAGGCCTCAGACATCATTGAGACGTTGCTTCCCTACTCTCTGTAGTCTGAGCTTCATTCTCAGACACGCTCTCTCCACGGAAGTACAAGATAGCTATCAAAAACTGTAGGCATTCCTGCTCTTCAGAGAAATAAAAGTACCAATAATGGTTAAGAAAAGATTCATATTGATATGGCCTTGGCTCCATCCCATTTCTAAGGTTGAGGTTGACCTCATCTGGAGAATTATTGCAGATATGGGAAGAAGAGGAGAGCACGAGACCCATCCCAGCTTTCTTTTAGAGCAGCCCTATTTACAGTGTGGTTCATGGTCTCCCTTTGCTTTCAGTGCTAAGTAGAGAAAACACGTGGAGATGCCCAACAGCCATTTGGTGTGGCCTGGCACCCCCAAGTATGATCAGGCACCTCGTCTTATTCAGTGGGTCTTAAAGCAGTGGGGTGTTGTCAGATCACATGGAAAGTTGTGAGGGGTTTGTGTTACAAAAGTGTCAGTCTGTGATGGGGTGGAAGATGTAAAAGCTGGTGATTTCCTGCAGAGTTGGGAGCATGTGCTGAAACAGACTTCTGGGCACCACTAGGAAAATTTGGATTCACTGGGTTCAGAGTGGGACCTACAGCTTTGTATTTCCAACAGACTCCCACGTGACACTCATGTGGCCCCACTTAGAGCAATGCTGCTCTTTAAAGAAAATCCACAATTAGGATTTTCTGATTTTCTAGTGGATGAAACAAGCTCTGAGTATTCAGATAATAAGTCTTCAATTGCTTTCTCTTTTTCTTTCATCAGCTTTATTGAAGTATTATTATTCACAATAAGATGCACCAATTTCAGGTATACTATGCAGTGACTTTTGACAAACACAGACAACCATATCACATCACAGTGATGATTCAGAACATTTTTATCACCCTGAAAAGTTTCCTAGTATCTCTTTGTAATCAAATCCTCTCCCTAGCCACTGGTCTGATTTCTTTCACCATAGGTTTTCTTTTTCTAGAAATTGAGATGTCTGGAATCTGCAATGTGCAAGTCTTTTCTCTCTGGCTCTTTGACTTGGATATTTTTTTGAGATTCATCCATGCCCTATGCATTGCTGTTTCCTGCCTTTTTAATACTAAATGTTATTCTGTCATATCAATGGACCACCATTTGCTACTGGACTTGATGGATGCTTGGGGGTGGGGGGTAGGGGGTTATGAGAAGAGTCTGGCCTCAGCCTGAAATGAGCCTGACTTTTTTGATTTTAGTCCTAGTTTCTTCTATTGTTGGTCACAGGCTCAGGTAACATAGACTTCTATACTTAACAGCTCTTTCTTGGTTCTTTTAAGACAGCCAGGAGCTCAGTGGCCCCAGGAAAGACAGAGTCAGAGAAGCTGTGCAAGCACTGTATTGTTCAGGGCTGAGGGCCGGAGGCCCAGGAAAAACAGGCATCAACATGCAAGTCAAACATGACCCTACACCTGTTCTTGTAAATGAAGTTTTATTGGACACAGCCATAACCATGGGCAATTTATAGATGGTTATAGAGACATTAACTCCAATAGCACCATTGACTAGCTGTGAGAGGCCATATGGCCTTCAAAGGTTAAAACATTTACTACCAGTATTTATGGAAAAGATTGGCAACCTTTGCTTAGCAGGAAGGAGGGGTAGGGGTGGGATGTGGGATGCCAGACTTAGAATCCCCATGGGGACTAAGTAAAAACTTTGGAATCCTGATTAAAATTGAGCTCTAGAACAGATCCTGAATCTGGCCTCTGACCCTCTAAATTATGAGCTTTTTTTGAATCTGGTACCCAAGGAGGTCTCCAAGCTGCAAAAGAACTCAGTTCACTCACTGTAACTCCCCTGTTGTATACATGAAGAAGCTGAGGCATTTGTGATCTGTTAGAGTAACCATTGTGCGTATAGAGTGGGAGCAACTCGCACACAGTTCACAGAGAATTACTGAGCAGAGCAACACGGAGCCAAGCAGGCAGAGCAGAGCCGAGCCCACACTCTTCCACAGAGGCATCCTCAGGAAAGGGCTGGAAGTGGTCAATTTTGAGAGCAGACTGAGGAAGCCTAGGCAAAGCACCCAGGCCTCGCCAGGTGAAAGTGGTGAGGACAGGGCCCTTGTCTTTTTGCGCCCTCTGTTGGTTGACAACTCTGTAAGTGTCCTGCTGGACCTTCAAAGGTAGAGAAGGAAGTGACTCAGCTGTGCCTGCGTGTTTGCGTGCGCGTGCGCGCATGTGTGTGTGTGTGTGTGTGTGTGTGTGTGTGTGTTTTCAGCCAGTCACTTTCAGAGCTAAGTCCATTTACATGCAGAACCTCTTACAACATTGCCATCCCGAAGCGATCTACCACTTTCTGTCCATTTCCTTACTACTCAGTGGTACACTATGGTGATCACAGACCCACCCTCCAGTTTAAAAAGCAACACTTCAAATTAAAGGAACTTTCTCATCAAGAAGGAAGAGAGCTTAGCAGTGAATGTTGAATTAACGAAGAGCCTAAAAGACCAGAGTTGGAATGCTTGGGTGGCTTGTGTACACTTCAAAGCGGGGAACCCGATGCTTCCTTGTATCACACAGTAACAGTTTTTTTTTTCTGACTTAAGCAAAATATCAAAAAAAGCATGTGATCCAAAGCAAGATCACTGTTTTAGAAGAGCCAGGGTGTGTGTGTGTGTGTGTGTGTGTGTATGTGTGTGTGTGTGTGTGTGTGTGTACGCGTGCACATACACAGTTGTATATAGTGTGTATGTAGTGCCTGTGTACCTGCGTGTGCAGCATTCCAACTTCTCCCTGCCTGAGAGAGAGAGAGAGAGAGAGAAACCTCAGCAGCCCACACTGGGGAGCAGGGTTACGGGAAGCCCCTCACCACCTGGGTTGTGGCACAGCTAGCTTCCACCATTAAGACGGACCATAAGAGCCTGCTCCTAGCCCGTTTGTCAGAGCGCCTCCTGGCCCCAACTTCAGCAGCATCTGAACCTGCATCTTAAGTTTGCTCTTCCCACAAGAATTTAGCCTGTACCTCCCGTGTCACTTAAGCATTCCCAAATTCATGCTCTTCCTCCTGTTGCACCTTGTCCACTTTTAATTATTTTGTTTTTGTTTTTGTCTTTTTGAGATAGACAGTGCAATTCAGGCTGGCCTTGAACTTACTTTGTAGCCCAAGCTGGTCTTGAATTTGCAACAATCCTCCTGCCTCAGCCTCCCCAGTCTTGGGATTACAGGTGTGCAGTGCCACACCGGGCTCCTTATCAACTTTTAAATGAACTTCAAGTGGTGTGTTTTGATTTCCTTGTTCTTTCAAGTACTTCCTCAGAAAATGGGCTCGTGTATCTTTTTTGAGGCTGAGGAAAAATCGCAACAGATGATTACCAGTCCTTTTATTTCTTCCGGCCTTCCAGTGAGTGGCTCTCCTGATTGCGATCCTCCACAGTTAAGAGAGGCACAGAGCTGAGGTGCTGACAGCTTATGTCAGAATCACATGGTGTTTACTGTGCTGTGCCTTTCTAACAGCCTTGTTTCCATACTGACAGCAAATGCCATATGGAGAGGGAGAAATCCTGTCAGATAAACTCTTAAGAAATCACAATATGGTGCGAGAAACCTCACAATTGCTTTTCAGAGGTGGGAGGGCTACCTTCCTCAAATCACATCAGAGGCACTGTGTTCTCTCCTGTAACTGAATAAATCAATATTTGACACAGGTAATTTTCTTGGGTTCTGTGTCAGTGCTAGATGTGAAGATTTGCGCTCTTCCCTTGGGGGCTGGGCTGAGGAGAAGGCAGGGAGCAGTGGCTGTGCTGCGGGCCTGGCAGAACAGGTGCAGGCTGCAGGCCCGGCATAGGCTGCTGAGACAAGGTTCCCCACTAGGGCCAGCAATAACACTCATCTACTCTGACATTTTGTAACTGTCACTTGAAATTGTCTCTGCTCACCCACACACAGGCCTGCTGCCCTTTCCAACCAGGTAGTCCGCCCCCCGCCCCCTCAGAACCTGGCACGAATTAAGGTTAAATGCATGTTGGAAAGGCTACTCACGGGCCATCTGTGCCTGGGAAGGTGGGGCTTGCTCCCATGCTGAAGGGCAGAGTTACAGCAAGGCCCAGGGTGAGTCTGAGTTGTCAGATCCTGGTGGGGACAGGTCCAAGTGGAGGATTTGGCAAGTGGTCATCCCTGTGGGTCAGAGTATCCACTTGAGAGAATGTACCATTTTTAGTCCCCTACATGCAATACTTGCAAAATGAGTAACCACAAAATCGTCCCCGCCCTCAGGCAATGTACCCTGAAAAGGAGGACTGTGAATTCCTTGCTGCTTTTTTTCATTCCGAGAGACAGCATACCACTGGTGAAGCAGCGACCCTGTCAGCTAAGTGGACATCCAGGCCCAGCCCCAACCTCAGGGGAAGCACCTTTGGGAGCTCCTATGTCCTCCTCTCAGCTGCTTTCCTTTTGTTCATTCTGTCGTGGACTCTCCCTGCCTAGAGGGAAAGAGAGTCTGACAGTTTTAATGCCTTGTCATGAGATGAGCAAGTACTTATCCAGGAGGTTGTGGCAAAAGCCCACTGAGACTTAAGGTTCGTTCATCCGACCTGCCGCACGTGACTAGCACCAAGTCATAGGTGTCTCCCTCGAACCTATCCCTGCAGTCAGGAGACAGTGCCTCTGATTGGCTACTGCTGAGTCATGTGCCCATCGTTGCCCTCATTTTGACTGGGATAGAGGAGGCTCTGCATGGCTGCGGCCAAATCTGTGCCCATCCTTGAACCTTTTGTACCTGGTGGACAGGAGGCCGGTTGGCTGGGCCTGAGTCCCATACCCATCTCCAGAGCTTCAGAGGCATCTGCTTCCAGAACCAGAGGGCTCAGGCAGGATTTGTTCAGAGAGGGAGGTGTGGTTTCCTAAAAGGGAGATGGCACAGAGCAAAACAACCCACATCCAAGACAACAGTCATAGTGTTATCAAGCATTTCCTACGAGCCAGGCTCTGGCCTGAGGGCTTCCTGTGCATCGTCTTATTTAATCCCTGTGATGGTCCAGGGAAACTCGTACTAGTACTGTCTCCAGCATCCAGATGAGGAAACTAAAGGGCAATGTCAAGTTGGTTGCCTTCAAATATACAGACAGTAAGTGGTGGGGCTTGAACCCCACACACCTCCCTGCCTGCAAGTCCTGTGGACACCCCCTCTGGGACTTGTGAGTGGAAGTGAGCTGACTGGATGATTGTGCTCAGATGTCTTCCTTAGGCCTGTATCTCCAGAAAACACCACTTTAGAGGGCACTGATCTGGTCCCTCCATACCCAGCAAAGATATTGTCCTTCCTTCCAGCCAAGTCACTGTCCTCAAGCTCTAAAGTTCCGATGCAGCTGCAAATGGAAAGGCCCAATGTTCAGTGCTTGAGAGGGTTCGAGGCAGTGTGTCTTAGTTCTTTGAGCATCTTTCTGCACAGGCAAAACTTCTGAGAGACTAGAAAGGGCCTTTGTCTTAACTCTGAACATGTGCTTTTGGTTTTTAGAGAAGGAAACAGGATCAGAGAGAGTGAGTGAGAGTAATTTGAAGTTGCAAAGCCATTTGAGACTAGCACACCCATCTGTGGACCTTTTGGCAATCACTCCTGCACTGTTCCTTCTGCGGAGCTGTCTCGGCTACTGAGTGGCTGCGGGTGGGTCAGTTCCTGCTTCTATAAGTCTGGTTTCTCAGCTGAGAAATGCGAGGTTTGAAGCATCCTAAAAAGTGGGCTTTGCTCCAGTTGAGTTAAAATTGATTTTTTTTTAAACTGTATTTATTAGGATCCTTTGAATTGGGCCAGCCAAATAGCTCAGGGGATTAAAGCACCTGCAAGCAGGTACAGGGGCCAGGGATTCAATCCCCGGGCCACGCTGAAACAGCAGTTGAGACTGGGCATAGTGGAGCACACCTATAATCCCAGCTCTTAGGAGGCTGTCAACAGGTGAATCACTGAGTCCCATTTAATAGTGAGATCCTGAACACCCTGGAGATGCTTCCATAAAATACAAAAAAAAAAAAAAAGGATGCTTTGAATTGTAAGTAATTTGAAAAACTTTCAAACTATTCTAAATAAAGGGAATGTGTTGCCTTATAAATAAATTTTGCATATGTGGTTTGGGTGGCAGGAATGGTTTGATCCAGAGAACTATGACATCACCAGGGGGCTGGCTCTGCCTGTCATTCTTCCAGCTCCGACCTCCTCCCAGAGGCTCATCATCAGAGCTGCCTTTTTTGGTAAAGGGCACTGAAGCGAACCCTGGCCTCACCCACACTCTAGCCTCCAGAGAGAGCACCTCTGCCCTGGCTTCTGCCGTAAAGTCAGTGGTTCATCTGACTGGTGGACTTACATCACATGCCTGCCAGCTTGTCCAGTTGGAATGGGGAAAATTTACATATTGATTGGCTGGTCAGGGGACACAGCCATTGTTTCCACAACCACTGGGATCTGTATATAGCATCTGGGCTCCACACAGGTGGAGGGGGTGGGGGATAGATGCTGGGTGATGACTGAGGCCCTCCTGTGCTCTGACCTCATCTCTGCCCTGCAGAGTCTGTGAGGTGCACAGGGCCCTGAGAGTCTGCCATCATCACCTTGTTCCATCCAGCTGGGGCTCCATCTACCCAGGGGTCGGCTGACAGGACAGCCCTGCCTGGCCCCCTCCTGTGTCTCACTATATTCTTATCTTGTCTTCAGACAGAGATTACTGCAGTTTATGTGACAAGCAGCCGATTGGGAGACTGCTTTTCCGACAGTTCTGTGAAACCAGGCCTGGGCTGGAGTGCTACATTCAGTTCCTGGACTCAGTGGTAAGTCTCTGCTCCCCATCCTAGGGCTCCCCAGCCCTAGGTCCTCTGGAGAGAGAACTAGACCTTACAGTTTAGCAAGCCAAGGAATAAATCACTGCTCAAAAAACTGGGTTGTTGAGCAATTTTCCTGATAACCGAGGTAACTCTGAGATTCTGTGCCCCTCCCACCCACTGAAAATTCATTTGTTAAGACCCACACCTGGAATGTGTCTGTTTACTGGTTTACCAGCCTACCTCTCCACTAGAATCCAGCTCCCAGGCCCTAGGCTTCCTGTTCAGCCTGACCCAGCAGGGTTCCTGGAAAACAGGCATCCAGGAAGTGTGAGTGGAATAAATGTGCACTGGCTGTTCCCAGCCAGTCTGATCAGTTGGTCGCTGGCTCAGGTGGCCCTGCCTGATGCCGTGAGGGTCTCCCGCAGCGAAGCATCACCTCATGGCATCCATTTGTTCCACCAGTGCTGTGATCTGCATGAGCTGTTAGGACAGGATGTGGAAATACCCCAAGACTCAGCCCTGCCCAGTAAGGCACAGCCCTCTTCCTGGCCAGCTCCCTCTTGGGTTTCTATCTGAGGGAGGAGAACAGGGTGTGGAGGCGAGAATGGGGCTGGGACCAGGATGCTGTCATTGGCTGCAACTGCCCCACCTCTGTACCAGCTTAAGGGGCGGCCTGCGAGGGTTCAAGCTTTTGTGTCTTTTCAGGGTCTTCACATGATTCTCTCCACCCACAGCTATACCACCCCATTTGGTGGGAAGGTCACCACCAAAGTCACCCAGGCTTCCTCTAGGTCAGTGTATCCAAAACACACTCAGCGCCTTCTCTTGGACACCCAGGACATGTTCCCTCTTCCAGTGACCCATCCTCCACAGCACCCTGACACCAGATGGGGACCTCAATTTAGCCTGACTCATGTCATGGAAATAGAATTTAAGGACATGTTTTACTAGATGGAGTTAGAAGGGGAGGGAGAGCAGGGAAGATTCCCAGTTCGAGCCACTGGAAGGGGCTCGAGCTGATACGGACGCTCCGACCAGCCCACCACAAAGGCAAAAGCCAGCTTGTAAGGACTAGCCAGGGTGGTCCTCTTGGGAAGAGGTGATGTGCACTGGTGAGCTCGATGCTCTACTTTCCCTGGGACCCAGGTGGCCACAGGTTTAGGACAATGGTGGAAGACTTCTAGGCCTCCTGTGAGGGAGGCCTAGGCCTGGGTGTTACACAAAACTAGCAGGTGAGTATCCATGCAAACCTTGAGAATTACTTCAGTTACTTCTATCTTGGTGCTGGTAGTCATAAAGGAGGATGAGATAGACTAAGTAAATTTCTAATAATCTTTTTTTGCCAACTTGTTCTAAATAATTAACTTTTTTTTTTTTTTTTTTTTTTGTGGAACTGGGGATTGAACTCAGGACCTTGCACTTGCCAGGCAGGCTCTTGTGCCCCTGAGCTATCTCCCCAGCCCCAATAAGTAACATTCTTACATGCAGAGCTAAGTAGAAATCTGACCCAGAGTTTTAAATATGGGAAACAGAAAAAATATTTCCTTATCTACTTTTTTTTTTTTTTGGCAGTACTGGGGATTGAACTCAGGACCTTGTGCTTGCCAGGCAAGTACTTGTTCTACTGAGCTATCTTCTCAGCCCCTCCTTATATCTTTCTCACCTACCTTTATTTCTTCTCCCCTGCCTCAGCCAAGCCTGCAGTTCTTTGCCCTGCCCCTGACTCTTCTCTGGCCCTCCTCCTCTCCGCAAGACTGAGGACCCTGTGCTCCTTGGCCTCTGGCCAGTTCCCTTTCCAGTGAGCTCTTCCTGGGTCCTAGCACAGGCCCAGTGATTACAATAGTTCTTGCCCTTAGCAAAGGATTAGAAACACCCCAGGGGTCTTAAAAAACTATCAGCATTGGGCCAGCGGGATGGCTCAGTGTTCTAAAGCGCCTACTTAGGAAAGCTCAGGCGGCCAAAGGGACTGCGGTTCGATCCTGGCACCACATGCTGCACCAGCCCGTCCCCACGGCAGGCTGAGCTGGCCATTAAAAAAAAAACAAAAACAAAAAACCAGTGCCTGAGCTGAAGCCCAGACTAATGAATTTGGATCTCCAGGGGTGAGGCCTAGTGTTTTTTATAACTTTTTATTATGGAAAATTTCAAAACTATAAAAAGTGAAAATTCAGCCAAACAGTATAATGAAGCCCAATGCACCCTTTCCCCCACCTCAACCATGATCAACTCAGAATCAGTCCTGTTTTACTGGGCCCCATCCTCCCCTTAGTAGCATCTTGTAGCAGATCTCAGCTATCATTATTTCATGAACTTTCCCTATGTATCTTGAAACAATAAGAGCTACTAAACAACAAGTAACCACAATACAATGGTACGATAATAATCATATCTTAATAAAACATTATCAAACATTAGTGTTCACATTTCTGATTTTCTTGTCTATTTTACAAATTTGTGTTTGAGATTTTGAATGGATCTGGATGAGGCCCATACAATGTGATCAGTTGGTCATTTTCTTGACTCCAGGCCTCTTTTTAGTCACCTCCCTCTGTGATGTATTTGTCATTCTTTCAGTTCCCCAAGTCACTTAATATGTTCCTCATATAACTTGTAAGTCACTTAATTGGATCTAGTAACTTGATTAAATTCAATTTCCTTTTTGAGGGGTGTGTATGTACAGTTGACTTTGTAAGTGGTTTCATGGTGTTTTTCTTCCTAGTATACACTGGAGAGGGAGGGGAGAGAGGGAGAAAAAGGAGACAGAAGGTAGGGAAGGAGGGAAGGAAGGAGGAAAGGAAGGAAGGGAATGAAGGAGGGAGGGAGGGAGGAAGGAAGGGAGAGGTAGGAGGGAAGTGAGGTGAAGGGGAGAAGAGAGAGGAGAGGGGAGGGGAGGGAGGAGTGGAAAGAAGAGGGGAGAAAAGGAAGGAAAGAGAAGGGAAGGCAAGGAAAAAGGAGAGGAGAGGGGTGGGGAGGGAGGGGGGAAGGGAAGGGACCATTGAGTGGTCCTTATTGTTAGTGGTCCTTCCTAGTGTCACTGTCTTTGTGGGTCTCCAAGATCCCAGTTGGAGCCCAAAGTAGCTGACAGCCCCTGGCTGCCTGGCAGTATTTTGGACTCATCTTGTACACTTCATTGCTTTACCAAGAAACCCCAGTTCTTCTACCTGGAAAATGGCACTTGGGGACTTCAGGGTGGCACTAGGGTTGGTCAGCATCCATTAGATCAGCCATTGTCACTAGCAGATACTGGCACTTTTCAAATCTCCCATGACTTTAATGTGCATTTGGGGTGGGGAAGCACCAACATGTAGGATAAAGCCGAGGTTTCACTGGCAGGCCCCTTCCTGCCTTTCCATCTTCAGCCTTCCGGCTCATCCAGAGTCTTTCTGGATCCCTGGTTCTGGCCCAGAGATTGCTTATGGGAGCTGTGACTGCTAGACCCGCGGTCTCCTGGAAGTGACCATCCACTAGCGGGCTTTAACGAAACAATGGACAGTATAGTCTGACCGCTACTTAGAGGATCCTGTGGGCTTCTGTCAGATCTGGGCTTCGAGGGCAGAGAGATCTGCAGGGAGGGTGCTGCAGTGAGTGATCTTGGTGAGAGTGGGTGGCGGCCCAGAGCCAGCACGCAGCAGTGGTGAGAGGCGGTGGACTGGAGCTGGGCTTTCAGACGAGTGCTCAGTAGCCCCTTGAGGGACTGGGAGTGAGAAGTGTTCAGGACGACTTGGGAGCTCTGAGCCGAGCAGCTGTGTGGGCAGAGTGAGGTTGGGTTTGGGGGAGGGCGTGCTGCGAGGCTCAGGGTCTTCATTCGAAGCTGAGTTTCTCAGTGCTCCACTGGAAAAGTGCAGCAGACACCCAAGAGGTGACGTTCCAAGGGAGCTGGCTGTCCACGTCCGGAGCTTGGGAGAAAGCCCTGGGTTGGCATGGAAAGCTGGGAGTTGTCGATGTGGAGCTGAGGTGCGGAGCCACGGGCTGGTGAGCTCGCCAGGAGGTGAAGACAGACAGAGCTGCATCAGGACTGGAGCACGGTGCGGAACACAGGGCTGCTCCCCAGCTGGAAAAGATGAAGTGGGGCGCACAGTGCGGGACACAGGGCTGCTCCCCAGCTGGAAAAGATGAAGTGGGGCGCACAGTGCGGGACACAGGGCTGCTCCCCAGCTGGAAAAGATGAAG
>PVKN010001871.1:0-15290 GCA_004027915.1 Capromys pilorides | reverse complement strand
GCTGTCCTTTCCTTCGCTGGGCCCAAACCAGGACCTGTTTATTGGAAAGGAAATGTGAGTCTGGTTCGTGTGTTAGTGTGTTGAGCGCTCTTTGCGCATGCGACCGTGACACAGCACTGCTCACCACTTGGGAGAGGCTGACCTGGCCCCTGCACACTTTCATCTCCATCCTGGCAATTAGGAGGGCTTTGCTTCACCCTTCTTGACATCAGATGAGCAGCCTTCGCACACCTCTTTTACGCAAGCAGATTTTATTGAGTTTTCCTGGACTGGTGTAACTTTCTGTGTGAAATCCATTTTTTCTTCCATTCTGACTGAAACTCTGAGGGGGGAGGAGGTGGCAGTTTCCCTGGTTGTGTAATACAGCCCCAGGGGCTCCCGGTCTTGGCCAGTGCATTTACATCATGCCCACCTCTCTGCTGAATTCCCACCAACCTGTCCTTGTTGGGCTGTGACGTAACCACAGAAAGGTTTTTCCTCTCCAGTCTTTGTATCTGCATTTCCTGAGTTAAGCAGAAGTGGTGGTTGTTTTTAAACAGGGTCTGGGTGGTTTTCTGGCAGCACAACTGTCTGTAGTGCAGCCTCAAGTCTGGGCTGGCCAGGTTTCTATTGGCCTCCCATAGAGAAGCAAGGACATTGCCTAAGTGAAGGCCATGACTAAGTCTGGGCTTTCTGGAGGGCAAAGAAGGTTTGGCCAGCTAGCTAGGAGTAGAAAGGGCACAGGATATTGTCAGCCCCATGGTCAAGAGGATATCCCCACAGGTATCAGCATTGCGTGGACCTCTCTGTCCTCTTTTCTGGACCTGTTATGGCTGTGTCTAGATGCCCTACCCCCCAAGCCTCATGTAGTCATGGGAAGTGAGATTTTGAGAGGTAGCTGAACCTAGAGTTTGTGATTGATTCATCGTCCAATGCTGAGATGAGACTAGCTATGAGTGCCATATCCACCCTACGGTGAGTAGCCTGCGTGTAATATAAGGGACAGAAAGAGTCTTCCACTTCCCTCGCTGGTTTGCTTTTGCTCCTCTGCCATGCACCCTGCCATGGAGCCAACTAATTATGAACTGAAGCCTCTACAAACTGGGAGCTAAATAAACCTTTCCTCCTTTAATTTTTGGAGTCAGGTATTTTGTTCCAGAAGTGGGAGAAAAATAACTAAGACAGGGTCCTCAGTCACTTGCTGGTTTGTTGAAATTCAGGTCTCCACAGTTGGGTGAGACCTAAAATTTTCAAGTCTCTTCACTTTGAAGTTGAGAGGTTTGGCAGCCCAAGTCAGTACAGGAAGAGACTTCTCTAGAGCATAAATGGTAGGCAGGAAGGATTATCATGGCCCATCTAGGATGCTGGTAACTACAGATGTGAGCTTATGACAAACAGAATCTGTTGTTAGGAGAAGCCGAAAGGCATGCCAGGCTATTCACTGGGCTGGAACCACAGAAGTTCACATGAAATTTGTGGGCTGGCCTTCATATACCTGATCATCTGAATTGTTACTCTAGAATGTTCTTCTCTGCCTCCCAGGGGAACTAAGTATTCTGCTTCTTTAACTGATGAGCCTCACCCATATTCATCTTTGTCTCTTATCACTGTTCTGACTTCCCAAAAGGGAGAGGCCAGAGGAAGATAATACTTCAGGTGTAGAGACCCCTGCTAATGGAGGAAGCCCTTCTCTGGTAGAGAAAGCCTGAAATAGCTCCTGACCATAGTTGACTCCCATGTTTCTTACCATGACAGTGATGGGCAGTTGGCACTGTGAAGTCATAAATCCATCCCCTTACCCCCTACACACACACACACACACACACACACACACACACACACGAATGTTCATTCTAAAAGGACTCAAGACGCTGGTTTCCAACTCATCCTGAGTCTCAGGAGACAATGGATGACCATTCTGTTTGACCTGGGTTAGGTTGGCATTCTTTCCAATTAGTACCAAAATCATCTCAGGGAAAGTGAATTGCCATTGTTTGTATGGCAGCCTTTGAGCTTTGGTTGGAAGTGAAACTTATTCTCATGGAGGAGATGGAGCAGTTAGACAGGGACAAGAATGGAAAATTCACTCAGGGCTGAGGCCGAGGCTCGGGAGAATGATGGAGGAGGAATGACAGGAGGAGGAAGAGTGTGTCCTCTCTGCTGTGGGACTGTCTGACAGCTGCTGGGGCTGATAGCCTCCTGAGAGATGTGGTGCCCTTCTCCTTTCCTTCTGTTCAACTCTGCCTCTAGCCAAGATATGATTCACAAGTTAGGGGCTGGGGGCTCTCAGAAAGGACTGGGATCACTTTGGGGTTCCTCTTGTCACTCTATCTGTACCCCACCTTGGACAGAACCACTCTTCCTTACCTCTCATCTGTTATCCTAAGGTGGGCAGTGAATCCTCCTGCCTCAGGCCTGAGAAGACTGAGGTATAGATGGGATCTAAGGATAAAGGACAGTGCGATGCTGAGGCAGACACAGGATTTGGGGATAGCCAGTCCATCTGACCTTGGGCCCCCAAGATACCCTTACGTGTAATGCTTCTGCATCTTGGAGGGGAAGCCAAGCTGGTAGCCACTCACCCACAGTGTAGCATGGCTGGCAGTGGGTCTTGGTTGGAAATAGAAGCCCTGTGACTCCCAAGCACAGGCACCCTGGGAAGGGGTTTTCAGAGTGCCCATGGGATAACAAAACTAGTGGAGGTTGATTAAATGATTCTGGGCCACCCCAGTTGTCAACCTGTAGGGACAAGAAAAGGGGCTGGCATGCAAGGAGGCCAGCATGCAGAAGCTGGGTCTCTAGAAGGCAAATGAGGAGCCACAGAAAAGTGTCCCATCTCACATCCTCCATCTCCACAGCTGGTTAGGAGAAGGTATAAGGCGCTTGGAAGGGCAGCCATTGCAGTCAGCATAGGCAAGACGTTGGTGTCAGTGGACCAGGGAGTTTCTTCAGAAAGGGAAATCATACAGCCAGTCAGGCATGTCACTGGCCCCTGCCTTGTGAACCTCAGAAAAGCTGAACACATCAGTAATTATAGAAGCTGGAGGTGGCCAGACCACATGACTTCTCTGACTTCATCTTCCCAACAGGCAGGAGAACATCTCCAGGGAGGAGGAGGTAACACCAAGGCAGTCTGGGTCAAGTGGAACCCAGTGCAAATGCTGTTCTTTCAGCCAGTACAGCTCCTTTGAACATGTGACAGGTCCTAAAAATCATCTGAAGGCAAAGTGTCTTTAGCACCAGGACTATTTTCACTGGCATTTTCTGAGATTGATGACACAAGTACAACATCATGAAATGCCAGGTCTGTGCCCTGGAGTGCTGCTGGTATTTACATTCTTGGTGGGCACAAAAGTATGGGCCGTGCTTTACTCCCAAGTTCCATGTAGCCTTGTGCTCCTCTGGCAGTGCAGCACCTGCTCTTAGGTTTGTCATAAGGCGCAGTATAAAGAGAAGGCCATCCTACGGTGGCTGCCAAGCGAGGGTGTGGCTCAGTGTAGAGTGCCTGCCTAGAATGCATAAGGCCCTGGGTTATTGCCAGTACCCTCAGAGAAAAGAGTGGGGGTGTCCTCTAAGAACTGTGAGCTCTGCACAGGGCAGTGGGTCAGACAAGCAGAATATCAGAGAGTACAGTGGCGGTTCAGTCTGTCCAGGGCCCCTTGCTGTCCCTGGAGGGAAGGATGCACCAGTGCAGATGGAGTTCAAGGGACATCCCTTGTCTTGGGCATTTTTTTCAAATTCATCATTTTCCTGCCATTTTCCAAGCTGAAGCTGATTAGAAAATTCTAGACTGTTGGTACAAATTCTAATTTGCTGCTTCCATTTCCTGGTTTAAATGGGCTTAAACTTTCTCCTAGCACTGTTCTCACCCACCTGGAACTTGGCCTGTCCGGCCCAGCTGTGATGGGCTCCCCCTCTGTAGGTGACTTCTCAGGACAGGTGGCTGATACCACCAGTATCTTGGGGGTCACTGTGGAGACAGGACCTATTACTTCAAGTGCCCTAATCAGTGTGAGAAAACCCAGCAGGAAGCCTTCTGTTGGTTTTCTGCCTCCCAAAACTAGTGCTTCTCAAGTGGTAGAAGCCTGACACCCACTCTTCAAAGAAAGGCCTTTTGATCCCAGGCTGGGGACGCCTGTCCCCATGTGCTCCCAGTGGCATCTCTGTGGAGTTGCTTGCCCATCCACCCTCTACTGGGAGGCAGCTGACCCAAAAGTAATGTTATTTTTTTGTAACCTGGATTTTAGAACCCAGAGCAATAATATTTTCAGCTGGCTATTGAGGCTGATCTGTGAGCACAGGCCTCCATTTGCTTAAATAGAGCCTCCTTCACAAATGTATTTTGGGACAGAGAAAATCCAGTGTTTGGGATGGGATAGAGTTACCCCAAATGGGACTGACCATTTGCCCAGGGCCTAGGCCTGCAAAGCAATCTGGCTGTGTTCCCCCATGCCAGACCATGAGGCCTGGCCTCCAGGGCCTGCGGGACACTGGGTGCTTCTCCACTCACTGGAGCAGGGACAGAGGGACTCTAAACTGCTCAGCTCCTTTCGAGAGGAAGTGTTGTCACTTACCAACTCGACTGCATGTGAACAGTTATTTGGCGTCTCAGAGCCTCACCATCTGTTTATAATTGGGAATAATCAGCCCTGTGATGGGGCGCTACGTAGTGTGTCCGTATGCACATGTACATGCATGCGTGCAAGTGAGCTTTAGGGGATTTGAGGGAGCATAGACGACTACAGCAGGAAAGAGCACAAAAAGCCGTCTTCTTTCCTTAGTGTTTGAAGCAGTCCTGAAATCAAGAAAGCTTCAATCTCCCCGGCTTGCCTTGATGGGAAGGAATTGGCTCTGGGAGAGATTGGGCAGCACCGGAGTTAGGCCAATGGGCCGGGCCTCACTCTGCTGGTACTGGCCACATGATCCTGGCCAGAGGAGCAAGTCCTTCACTCCTCTGAGCCTCAGTGTCCCAGTCTGTAAGAGGAGGGCTTAGATTCCTGTGGGACCACAGCCCTCTAAGCCTGGGATCCTAGTGGTCATAGGGTTCATGTTTCTTCATTGGAAAAGATTGTGGCTTGTGCCTGTCTCATAGAAGAGAAACAGCAGGGCCAGGAAACACGCTTGCTGTCCCTCTGCGTCCCTTCCAAATCCTTCCCTTCTTTCACTTTTCCCAGGAGGCCTCCTAGCCAGTCTGGGAGAGCCAAACTGTAGTCCCTGCTCTGTGAGGTTGCCTTGAATACAAGGAATAATCTGGGTGTCCAGCTACACAGCGGGATGCCTGGAGGAGGAGCCCAGGCCCATCTGTGCTTGGTCATTTCCTGTGTCTTTTTTGAAATCAGGGTACTTTGGGGCTGAACTTGGCAAGTGCTTGGATTTGAAATGGTTATAAACAATTTGCAGTTAGCTGCTCTGTCTAAACAAGCAGGCAAACTCACTCGGGCTCCTTGCTAACTGGAGGCCTTTCATCCACTAGGCAAGTGCGTCAGACGTAAGTAAAGGAGCTCCTCTTGGGTCAAGGAAAAGGAAAACGTCTGATTTTTAGAGGCCTCACTTTCAGTTCCTTGGTGTTGAGAAAGAGTGCTGTGCTTGGAGGTTGGGGTCCCAGCCCTACCACCCCCAGCTATACTGGACAGCTGGCTTTCCACTGCAGAGCCTCATTGATGAAGGGGTGGAACAGGAGCACTTGTCCTTTTCTGGCCCTACCCTGGCTCTTTTAAGGCTCATTTCATTTTGTTTTTCTTCAATACTAGGTATTGGTCCCAGGGCCTTCACATTGAATTACATCTCTAGCTCCTCCTAACCGCCCCCACCGCCCACTTTGCATTTTTTTTCTTTTTTTTAATGTTTGTTTATTTGACACAGGATCTTGCTACATAGTTCAGACTCATAGTGATCCTCCGGTCTCAGCCTCCCAAGCATTGAGATTATAGGTGTGTGCCACCATGCCAGGGTTGGGAGCTGGCATGGACCTGGGGTTCTGGTGCTGGCATGGCATGTAGTTCCAGGGATTGGACTGGGGTCCTTGAGCTTGCTAGGCAGGTGCTTAGACTGCTGGACTATCTCCCTGGCCTTCCTATTATTTTGAGACAGACTTGCTATGTTACCTAGGTTAGGCTTAAACTTCTGATCCTCTTATCTCAGCCTTCTAGAGTGCTAAGATTATAGGCATGGACCACTACGCCCATCTTCTATGAACACAGGAAAAAGGAAGTAATGAAGGGTGTACTCTTTCTTTCTCAGCATTCAGTTTGTAAGCTAAAGGGCTGGAGAAAATAAAGCATGCATACTTCTATTTTTTTCCTTGTGAGGTGTAATAATCACAACAATGATAATTGTGGCAGCTGTTAAATGACCATTTGTTATGTGCGAGTCCCAGGCTGAGGGCTCTGTCCTTTCTATGTGCACAGTTGCCCTCACAGAGGTGCCACTAGTGCTGGACCCCTCTGTATCTTACGGACAAGCTGTGCTCTGAGGTTGTGCAGTTAGTGAAGTCTGAGTGACCCAAAGCAGCTTTTCTGTGGGCTTCCAGTTAGGTGGCCCTTATTTTCCAATGGTTTCCATTGATTCATGAGTCAGCATTTCTTAATCCTCCTACCCAAATGCCAACCCTCCTGACCTGCTGGACTGTCTATGCCATTGTCCTGAGCACCAGAGTTTGCCTAATACCCCGCTGGTTCTGATATGCAGCTCATGTGGACAGTGCTATCCCAAGAGTCAACATATGCTGGCAAGGGCAACGTGGTCTGCATGTTGGGCTCCTGGCTGGGTCTTCTCCACTTAATGGGGCTCCGTTTCCCACCCTGTGGATGAAGGAGATTGGCTAGGTGGCTTCCAGTATGTTCTCTAGGGAGCTCTGAGTTTCTGCGACCATAAGAAGCTTGTGAATAGTGTGTAATTGTCCTTTTCTTCTTCCATTTTAGGCAGAATATGAAGTTACCCCAGATGAAAAACTGGGAGAGAAAGGGAAGGAAATTATGACCAAGTACCTCACCCCAAAGGTAAGAAGCCAACCAAACCCTACAGCAGGAAGAAGGGCAGGCTTTGTCTGGAACTGTGGGCTGGCCAATGGGGACCTATGACACTCAGGACTGGTGGCTCACCTTGGTCTAGGTAGCTGCAGTTCTCACCCAGGCCAAGAGGTGAGTAGTCCAGACCTGGCCTGGCATGGAGCAGGAAGCCTGCTTCGTGGGGCCTGGTCCTTCCAGGGGCCCCACCTGTTTTCTGTCACTGTGTCTAGGTGTGGGACTGGATATGTGGAGGCCTGGCTGAGGCCGGGCTGGCAAGGGAGGAGCTGGGGTGATCAGAAGGGAAGGGCAGAGCACACTAGGCAGTCAGTGGAGCTCGTGAGCAAATTCAGGGGAGCAGTGAAGGACAAAGGAACCCTGACCCCATGTTAGCGCCCACTGGATTGCTGAAAGAAGCAGGCCGGCACCGCCCAGAGCCCTGGCAACCTGAGCTCTCTGAGAGCTTTTCCCTCGTGATCCACGTAATGCTCTGGTCCTAGCCTTTCTGCCCACTTGGCACAGCTGTCTCCTCTTTAATAGGCCTCGATTTCCCTGCCACGTGAGAGCCAGAGATGCAACCTGCATGTGAGCAGCCTTGTGTGACTGCTGCTCCCCCCGCCTATGACACTTGATCCTTCTCAGGCTCCTGTACCTGTCCTGTAGGAGGGCACCTCTCGTATCTGGCCCAGGCTGCTGGTGGACTGAGGTTACCCCAACCTGCAGGATGAGGGCCTGACCACCCATCTCCCCCAACTGTCAGCTCCTGTTCTCCAACAGGTGTGTTCTCTGGCATCTGCAGGTAGCTAATGGCTGTCTCCCTCTTAGGATTAGCCCAGCCTCATACCCAGAAGTGTGACCTTTGTCAAGCCCCATCATTCCAGGCGACCCAAGGATGGCCATCCACTATGCCTGTGTGGCCTCTGTCATGTTCCCATTACTTTCCTTCTGCTTCCAACCTCCTCATGCATCTTTCTTTATGCAAACTGCAGACACCCAAGTGCTTCTGCATATGTTGAAATGATGGGATTAATGTGTGTAAAATGCCTCCAGATAGAGAACAGAATGAGGAGTGGCCTGGGGAGAAAAGACCTTCTATGGCATGGTGGGTGGTGTCTGTGGGGTCTGCAGGCTGCAGGGAGTCACCATTCTGCACAGGGTCCTCACTTAACCACGGGTGCAGCCACTGACATCTCAGTGAAGCTGATCTGGGCACCACTGAAAACTGAAGGAAGTGGGTAGATAGATACCCTGAGCCGAGAAGAGGTGCCACCCAAGGGGAGAAATCGTCCTGGAGGGGACGATGCTGGTAGTAGCTCCTGGTTGAGTTCCTGCGAATGCCAGGCACTCCTGGCACAGAGCTACTCCAGGATCCGTGAGGTGTGCCTGTGTACAAGCAGGCTGTGAAGGCCCACAGGAGAGGCCAGTGGCTTGCATAGGCTACCAGATGATGGCACCTGCAGCTGCCCATGGCCAGAGTGCCTTCCCACTGAGGCTCAGTGCACCCCATTTAATATTCCACCCATGCCTTCTTTGAGGTTGTGTCCCCCCAAACAGAGGTGACTGAGGTCTCACTGTGTCAGACCCCAATACATAGTAAAGTCATCATAGATACTTCATCTTATAACCAAGGAAGGGGTTGCTGCTGGGGGGCTGTTCCCTCCTCCATCGTGTCGCTAGTAAGTGGCAGTGTCAGAACTCAATCCCAATCCTGGGTGCTTCTGAGGGCCCTGGTGACCTTCCCTGGGGTGCACTGTTTCCCACCCCTCCTTGTTCACCACCACCACCACCATCTGATGAGGGTGAAGTGTCCAGCTGCAGGAGGCTCTTGTGTCCTACCAGAGCCAGGGTGGACAGGCCCCAGGGCTGCTGCTGAGGCTCCTTCCCTCTCTCAGTGCCCCGCCCACCCCGTACAGAGCCCCCTGCCATGGAGACCCTGATCTGGGCCCTCCAGTCCTCCCCACCTTTGCTCAGAGCCACCCTGTCTCCTGGAGACATGGGGCCCAGTGTCCCCATCAGCTCAGATGGTTTTACAAGTGCCTCGGTGCCTGCCAACATTTCTTCTTAAGTACTCCTCAATTTCTGAAATTTAAACTGCACCATCTGTTACAGCCAGGG
Organism: Capromys pilorides; assembly: GCA_004027915.1. Lineage (NCBI taxonomy): Eukaryota > Metazoa > Chordata > Mammalia > Rodentia > Capromyidae > Capromys > Capromys pilorides. The sequence goes on along the minus strand of PVKN010001871.1, from coordinate 6,192 downwards.
GCTGGGAGAAGCCGTCCCTTGGGTCTGCTGCTTTCCAACAGCAAAATTTACACTGCCCTCCTGGGGGGTGCTTGCTCAGGAGCCCCTGCCCTTCTCAGTGTTGCAGAAGCCCCAGGTGCAGCAGAGCAGGGGAGAGGGGCTGGGTGATGAGCCCAGCCAGAGGAGTGCTGTTCAGAGCCAACCCTCACCCCTCACCCCCGCCCCAATGGGAATCGTCCTTGCTTTCGGCCCTCTCACAAGGCAGTGCTGCCTCTGTTCCTGGCAGAGTTTCCCAGATGGTGATGCAGGCCGCTGAGCTGTGGGAAGGTCCTGTGGTCTATGAAGTATACAGAGGGCCGCATGCCATGTCTTCACTGGTCAACACTCACCCGGCACGAGAGTGTGGTAAAGGAAACCATGAGGAAGCCAGTAGAGCTGCTGTCAGAGTTTTTTCCAAGCTTACTTGGTCACAGAAGATTCTTTCTCCATTTCACCTCCTGCTAACTAGCCACTGGGCTGCAGAGCACAGCCAAGGGTGGTTATGATCGGACCTCCTGCTCCAACGTCCCTTCTCCAGTCACTCCTCTCACAGCCCGGTGTCAGTGACCTTTGTGATGGCGGATCTTTTAGACCTTTCAACGATACCAAGAGCCCACTGTGTGCCATTGGTACTGCCATTTTCCCTGCTGAGCCCTGGGCCTCCTCTGATTCCAGTTAGAAGCTATTGCTCTGAGAATATGGCTCCATATTGGTCTTTCATGCTTCACAGTCTGGATTCTGAGAAACCCAGCGTGAGAAACAGCAATGTGTGAACCAGTCCAGTGCAGCATGATCAGGAGCAATGCTGTAGCTATGCACTGGTGTCTCAGTTACTCTTCTCTCATTGCTGGGACAAATATCCAACACCCAAAATGAGGGAAGGAAAGGTTTATGTAGCTCATAGTTACTGGAGGTTTCAGTCCATACTCGGCTGGCTCCAAGGTAGAGTGGTACATGGCAGAGAGCAACCTTTTATGGCAGCAGCAAAGAGCAGAGAGCAAAATGGAGTAGCAGCAGCAATGGCAACAGAGAGGGAGTCTGTCTTGCTTAAGTTGCATCCAGGCTCTCTGCCCCAGGCTGGGAGTAGCACTCACACCATAATCCCAGTGGATCCTGAGTTAATCACAAACTCTAGAAGTCTGCCCCATGATTGCATGAGGCTTTGGGGTACAACTAGACACAGACCATAACAACTGGGAAGGGAGGGGCCCCAGGGAGCTGCCCCTAAGCCAGCCTGGGCCTCAAGGCTGAGTCAGACCTGAGAAGTAGTAGAGGAGGTAAGAAGGGAAGATCCGTTCCTTTTCCTTTGTGTAATCAAGAACTGCAGCAATTCTGTATAAAAGGAACACACCGGAAGGAGGACAAAACCCGCATCTTTGCTCTAGTAGTATTCTATAGTTGAAGTATTGATTTTAATTGTATTAAACAATGAGTACTTAACAGGAAAATATCAAAGAATAGTGTTGAATTTTTAATATTAGTTGAATGTTTATAAAACAGGGTGTGGGGGAGAGCGAGGGCCCTGAGAAATGTTGGAGGAGGGCACTGGCAGCCAGCAGCTGCCTGGCATGGGGTGTGAAAGAGAAGATGGCTTGGGTCCTGAGTGTCTGAGTGGGTAGAAGTACGACCAGGACAGATGCATAAGGGGCACTGTGGTGCCTGGGAAATCACTTCCGCCAGCTGTGCAGGTAGGGCTATCCACTCCTTTATAGAGATGACCACATATGCTCTGTGTCCACTGCCCCAGCACCACCCTGGACACCCTGTACCCCTTCTGTATGAGGTAGCTCCAGTGGAACAATAAAGGGAGCCCTGGTACTGTTCCTCCTGTGGCCCCTCTCCTTCCCTGCCTTGTGAGTCTGGGGAACGAGACTGGCTCACATCCCACTGTATCTGATGCTGTGGACATGCTGAAAGTCAGGCTGGAAAGCCTGTGCTTGCGCTAGATGCCTGGTGCCTCAGTCTCCCTCCCGTGGGATGGTGCCCTCGGAAGCCTTGCTCTAGGCTCCCATGTGAAGCAGTTCATTCCCTGGACACTACCTCCATTCCTGGGACAGCTGCCACCCGTGGCCAGTGTTGCTTTGGGGGCCATTAGAAGGCAGCTGCCAAGCGGGGAGCTTTGGGACAGATTGAAAGCTGTTGGGATGCAAGAAGGGGCAGCAGAGAGAGAGAAAAGTGAGCCCCTGGGCCAGGAGACTTGAGCTCAGAGCCAGGCTACCTCTTCTTGGCAAGGCATTGGGAAAGTTGCTGAGCCTCTTAATGTCTCAGGTTCCTCATCTGGCAGGTGGATGGGGTAGCAGCAAGGACCACAGACATAGCCTCATGAGGAGGAGGAGTCTGGAGCGCCCTCCCTGAAAAGGCCTTCACAGAAAGGCTGGCCTCGTCTGAAGGCAATGTGCTAGGGTGATTAGTATGAGTTCACACAACAAACAGACCCCTGAATCTCAGGGGCTTCATGCAACACTCATGTATTTCTCATACACAATCCAATTGGGTCATGACCTTCCTGGGCACTTCTCCATGGGTACCTCAGGGGTCCTGGCTGCCCTTGTGACTCCACCATCTTCAACATGTTATCTCAGGGTCACCAGCAAAGGGAAAGAGAGGGATGAGGAAGCGCATGGGCTTTTAACCTGCCTTACCCTGAAAGTAGCTCGCGAGACTTCCCCTTGAGGTCATAGGTCAGGAGGGAGGCTGGAGAGGGTAGAAGAACATCAGGAAGATTGTGTGAGCACACCTAGAAAGCTTTCTCCCAGCATTCTCACCCCTCTACTGTCAAACTGTACACGTTGCTCAGCTTAGGCGCTGATTAGACGGCATGAGCACAGCTGATTGGGTGTTGTTCTTAGGGCTGTCAGCTCAGAGGAGCTGGCTGGGGAGCCTTTCAGCCAGTTAGACATGTATCCTGGGCTCTGTACTGATGTGGGCCTGCAGACCAGAGTGTGGCAGGCGAGAGGAAGGAAGGGAAGGGAGGGTCACTCTGAGCTGGGTGGACCGAGCAACACTTCTAGTTATAATAACAAGTATTAAGCAGTTACTAGAGTAGCAGTATTAAATGTAGTCTATCAGACTTCATCTACTACAGATTCCTTTTTTAAAGTATCAACTTTAAGCCAGGCATTGTGGCCCACGTCTGTAATCCCAGCCCTTGGGAGGCTGAGGCAGGAAGATTGCCATGAGTTCAAGGCCAGCCTGAACTGCATAGCAAGACTGTGTCACAAAACAAAACAATACCAGCTTTATCAAGATATTATTCACATGTTGTAAAAATTTACTTTTTTACATATATAATTGGATGGTTTTAAAAATATTCAGAGAGCTGGACAGATAGCTCAGCAGATTAAAGCACCTGCTTAGGCAGATGCAGGGGCCAGGGGTACCTGGAGTGCTGTGCTGTGGCGGCCCTGCCCCTAGTGCTAGCTGAGAGGAAGACTGAGACTGGGCGTGGTGGTGCGCACCTGTAATCCCAGCACTTGGGAGGCTGAAAACAGGAGGATCACTACGAGTCTGATCTATGTAGTGAAACCCTATAGACCCTGTATTAAATAAAATTTTAAAAAAATCAGTCATTGGGCAGGCAAGATAGCTCAGTGGTCGAAAGTGTCTGCCTAGGCAAGCTCAGGGACTATGGTTTGGACCCTGGCACCACATGCTGTGCCAGCCCCACCCCCAGGGTGGGCTGAGCTGGCCACAATTAAAAAAAAAATCTGTCATTGTTACCATTGCCATTGATTCTTGGACATTTATCACCCCTGAAGAAATTCCATACCCATTAGCAGTGACTCTGTTTCCTCTCTCCTCTTTGTCTGCTTGGCAATCATTGATGTGTTTGATGTCTCTAGACCTGTGCCAGGCATTTCATAAAAGTGGAATATTGTACCGTATGTGGCCTTTGGGTCTGCCTTCTTTCATAGTAGTGTTTTGAAAGTTCACCCATCTTGTACCATGTATTAGCACTCCATTCATTTTTATGCCCAAATAATGTTCCATTTTGTAGTTGTATGACATTTTATTATGTTGTCACCAGTTGATAAGCACTGGGTTTGTTTCTATATTTTTTGGCTTGTATGAGTAATGTCACTGTGAACATACACGTTTCCAAGTAGACATATTTTTTTGAGGGGGGTTGGTTTTTATTTTTCGTTTTTGTGGCAAGCTCTCATTAACTAATTCAGGCTGGCCTTGTAGCCCATGCTGGCCTCAAACTCATGGCAGTCTTCCTGCTTCAGCCTTCCAAGTGCTGGAATTCAGGCATGCACCACTAAGCCTGGCTTTCATCTTTTCATCTCTCTTGGCTAGAGACCTAAGAGTTGAATTGCCTCATTCTGGGAACTATCTGTATAACATGTTCATGATGAAGCTCTAATTTGTATGTCTTGCTTCCGGTGACTTGAACCACCAGCATTCAAGTACTTGCATAGCTGTATCATCAGGTGGGTTTTTTTTTTAATCTTATTAGGAAAAATACCAATAAAACTGACTCAATCCATTTGTACCACATGGTACACGCTGCCCAGTAGGGCAGTCACATGTGTACTTGGACACTGGTGGGTCACACCATCAGGGATGTGTTGACCATCAGATGGACTGTCAGACTCGTTCCAAAAGCTCTTGCCACTTGGCATCTCTAGCAGAATGCTGAGGGCTCCATTTTCTCCACATCTTCTTCCATATTTGTTATTTTCTTTTCTCTTTTGTCCACCTTATTGGGTATGCAGTAGTATCTTAATGTGACTTTGATTTGCATTTTCCCACTGACAAATAGTATTCAACATTTTTGTAGGTTTCTTGACTATTTCTATATTGTCTTTTCAAAATGTTTTAATTCAAATCCTTTGCCCCCTTTAAGTTGATTTTTCTTTTTAATGTTTAGTCTCTAGAGTTCTTCGTATGCTCTGGATGCAAGTCTCTTCTCAAATATAAGATTTGCAAATATTTTTTCCATTGGTGGATGGTCTTTTCATTTCCCTGATAGTGTTCTTTGAATCACACAGGTTTTAATTTTGAGGAAATTCAGGCTTCATTCTTACTTCTTGTTTTCAAATGACTTGTTTTTTGCACACAGGGCTCTGCTCCATGGAAAACAGGGAGTATACAGGGACAGAGTTAAGAAACCCTAGTACATACTGCCCCACAAACTGTTCTTCCTCTGGAGAACCAAGCCCTGTTGCCTACAGGGAAAGCCAGGGCCAGGCCTGGTCCTCTGTGAGTATCCCCACCTCTTGCCCTATTGCCCTTGACAACACTCTCCAAGTCCAGCACTACACTGGCTTTAGAGGTAGAGTTTCCTTGCAACTCCCCAGAGTGGTATTAATGGACCCATTTTGCAAACCAGGCAGCTGAGGTCTAGCAAGTTTGGTCCAGAATGATGGAGGCAGGGTAGGAAGACAGATCCTGAGTGACCAGCCCCAGCAGAGTTATTTAGAATGTGTTGCTGTGTTTCATTTTACCTGAACCAGTGAGTCACTGTGCTAGGTCTCCATCATTAAGACCCTAGTGGCTAAGGCCTGACGGTTGAGTCTCAGCTTCGGTGTGTTCTAGGGTACCTCTAGAACTGGTGATGACCTGCTACAAAGGCCTGTGTGGAGTTCTTCCTGACAGGAGGCCAGACAGGTGGGCTTGGGAAGGCTTGTGCCACAGGAGAGACCTGCTCTGGTGCTCCTCTGTGAGACGGTGGAACTCCCAGCACAGGCAGCTCTTAGTGTTTCTTGCTAAGGTCCACAGGCCCGACATTGTTGCCTGGGTCTTCTGTAGACACAGCACTGTCTTATTCCTACAGTGACAGGATAAGGGAGGGAGAAATTGCTCATCAGCTCACTTTTCTGTGTAGAAGAATATTCTGAGTACTCTTTGGGCTCTCTGGGAAAAAGCATTCATCTTTTAAGAAGTAAAGAGTTTGAATGAAAAGAAGTAATTATCCCAAGTTCCCTCTTTCTCTACCTCTCCCGCTTCCACCCATGTCCTGTTCCCCTCAGTGGTGCTGCCCCCTCTACATTTGGGTACCAGCCCCAGAAGTCTGAGCAAGTCCAATCTTCTGGGCCTCTGTGGCAATCAGTTGACCTGTCCCCAGGACTATGTGGAACTCCAGTCTTGCCATTCTTCCCCACTTTCCATTCTTGGAGCCTCAGTTTCCCCATCGAACTATGGGGTTGATTAAAAATGGTACTCATGGGC